>CABHPH010115905.1:0-22690 GCA_902168325.1 Peromyscus nudipes
GGAAGGAAGGAAGGAAGGAGACAGAGAGAACAAGAGATGCCTAGTCATCGGAAAACCACGTGGTCTATCTAGCTGGGGCTTCCGGTGACCTAAGCCTACTTTCAAGCTCCACCCCGTGCTTTTCCCCCGGTGCGCCCGCGTTGGCGGGGTATTTTGGCCCTCGGAGGGACCCGTAGCCGCCGTCTCTGCCGGCGTCCGTAACCGGGAAACCCGGCGTCCAGCGCTGCAGGTTGTGGTCCGCGATGTCTGGTGAGGAAGCCCGGCACAGGGCAGAGTCCTCCGAGGCCCGTGCGGCCGCGGTCAGCGACATCCAGGAGCTGATGCGACGCAAGGAGGAGATCGAGGCGCAGATTAAAGCTAATTACGACGTCCTGGAGAGCGTGAGTGTGGCCAGGGCTCCGGGCGGAGCGGAGCGGGAGGCCTGCGGATGCGAGGCCCAGGGGTTCCTGCCAAGCACTAACTCAGCGCTTTCCATGCGTTATAACCCCTTGACGTGGGATTTATCGTCATTTTCTGAAGCATTCACTTTGTGGGTTTTTTTTTTAAAATGCAGCCCAAGCTGGCCTCGAACTCGTGATCTTACTTCAGCTCTCCAAGTGCAGGAATGACAGGCCTGAAGCATTAGTTAAGCTGCCTTGGTCACACAGATAGACTATTTGCTGAGGCATAGTGGTCATCACCACGGTCACCCTCTGTAGGTAACGTTGCCGGGTTTGGCGTGCCTTGCCACCTCGCTTTTCATTAGGACTTAATAAACGTCATCGGTGAGAATTAAAATGCAGGTTGTAGCCAGGAGAGGCGTCCTCACTTGTAATCCCGGCACTTGGAAGGTGGAGGCAGGAAGATCTGGAGTTCGGGGTTATTCTTGGCTACATAGTTAGCTCGAGGCCAGCCTGGGCTATATTGGACTCTGTCTAAAAATAAAATAAAATGCAGATTCTCAATGGGGTGGGGAACAGACACTGCATTTCAAGAAAACTCCCAGCTGTGCTGCTAAAGACTGTTTTAAGTGACAGGTAAAGGACATTATCCTTATTGTAAAAAGGGGAAACTGAGGCCCAGAGTGGAGCAAATGCTTGCCAACTTAGGAAGTAGCAGTGGTGGGTCAGGTTCTGTGATCTGTCTGCTTCCAAAGCAGACGTGTTTTTTCTTAAAACTGCAAGTCTGTTCTTGTTTAGTTTTACTCTTTTAGGGGGCCCACCACCCAGCTCCCAAGTAAATCACATAGGGAGTCTTATTCTTAATTATAAATGCCCAGCCTTAGCTTGGCTTGTTTCTTGTCAACTTTTCTTAACTTAAATTATCTTGTCTACCTCTTACCTCTGGGCTTTTCCCGTTCTCTTACTTCTGTAAATCTTACTCTTACTCTGTGGCTTGCTGGGTGGCTGGGTGGCTGGCCCCTGGCGCCCTGCCCTGCCCTCCTCCTTCTCTTGCTCTGTCTTCCTCCTCCCAGATTTCTATTTATTCTCTCCGCCTGCCAGCCCCGCCTATCCTCTCTCCTGCCTTGCTATTGGCTGTTCAGTTCTTTATTAGACCATCAGGTGTTTTAGACAGGCACAGTAACACAGTTTCACAGAGTTAAAGAAATGCAGCATAAAAGAACGCAGCACATCTTTGCATCATTAAACAAATGTTCCACAGCATGAACAAATGTAAACACATCTTAAACTAGTATTCCACGACAGTGCCACATACCAGGTGCCATTTCACCAGGTGCTGACCAGATGCCTGAGGTGCTGGCTTGTATGTGTGCTGTGTGAGGAAACTGTCACAGCTGCACTGTCACGCTGGTGTGTCCCTAAGGCTGAAAGAGGCCAAGGCAGGGCCTGGAGAGACAACTCAGTGGTTAAGAGCACCGGCTGTACAATCAGGAGGACTGGAGTTCAGATCTAGCACCTACTGTATAACAATCCACATGTCCCACAAACACCTGTAGCTCCATACCCTTGTGGATACATTTAAACAGACACATTAACAAACACAAATCTCTTTTTAAAAATTGTGTGTGTGTGTGTGTGTGTGTGTGTGTGTGTGAGTGTGTGTGTGAGTGAATGAAAGGAGAAGTCACTTGCTTAAAGTCACAAGTGGGGTTCAGACCTCAGGGTTGGTCAAGTCAAAGCAAACATCTCGTGTATTATTATTCTTTTGGTATTGGCCTCCTATTTACCATTTAACCAGGTGCGGTGATGTATACTTGCAACCTCAGGACTTAGGAGGCAAAGGCAGGGAGATTACCCCATGTTCAGGGCCAGTCCGATCTACACAGATGCCTCTTCTGACCATGGTGGGCACTTCATGCACATGGTTCGCATATATACATGGAGGCAAAACATGTACACAAAGTAAGTCTTAAAACTAAACATGCTGCGCCGGGCGGTGGTGGCGCACGCCTTTAATCCCAGCACTCGGGAGGCAGAGGCAGGCGGATCTCTGTGAGTTGGAGGCCAGCCTGGGCTACCAAGTGAGTTCCAGAAAAGGCGCAAAGCTACACAGAGAAACCCTGTCTCGAAAAAAACCAAACCAAAACAAACCAAAACAAACAAACAAACAAACAAACAAAAAACTAAACATGCTGAGCAGTCATAGCTGTTAGGGAATGGTAATTAACATCATAGTGAGATACTACTTAATACTCACTAGGAAGGGTATAATGAAAATGTAGGTAATATCTTAGGGAGAATACAGGGAAATTGGAAACTTCATACAACTGTAAGATGGTATAACTGCTGTCCTAAACTGTTTAGCAGTTTCTCAAAAAAATTAAACAGTTACATAACCCAGAAAATCCATTCCTCCCATGTGATAATTATGATAGTTGCAAATACATGTTCATCCCAAAATTTGTACACATTGTTTACAATATCCAAGAAGTAGAAACGACACAAATATTCTTCAGGTAACAGATAGAATATAGTCTAACCATATGGTGGGATATTATTTGGAATAATAAAAGGAATAGTGAATTAATCATACTATAATTAGTAGTAGTTCATGCTATAATGTAAATAAGCCTTGAAAACATTGTGATAAGGAAGTTACAACACACCATGTATTGTATGTGTTCTCTGTCTCTCTTATCTTGCTACAACTTCTGGCTAGCTCCCTGTACGTACTATATAGCCTAGGCTAGCCTTGAACTCTTGACAGTCCTCCTGCGTCAGCCTCCTGAGTGCTGGGATTATAGATGAACACCACTACACCTAGCTTGTTTTTTTTTTGACACACATCTGGATAAAAATCCAATCTGGCCTTGAACTTCACTCCGTCTTCAAATTTGTGATTTTCCTGTCTTGGCCTGCCAAATGTTAGCATTATAAGTGTGTGTCGGTGTACCTGGTGTTTCCTGGTTTCATGTATATGAAATGTCCTGTTCTAAAATGAGTCCCTAAATTCTCCCCTGAAGACCTGAATGCTAGAAGTTTCAGGGTGATGGTCTTGGGCCATGGTGGAATCTTTAAGAGATGGAGCTTGTAGGTCATTGGAGGTGTGCCCTTGCTGGGGTAGTTACTATAGGTCATTAGAGGTGTGCCCTTGCTGGGGTAGTTACTATAGGTCATTGGAGGTGTGCAGAGGTAGTGGAGCCACAGGCCTTTCCTTTTTTTTTTCTTGCTCCCAGGATCATGATGGAAGTGGCTTCCTCCACCATATGCTTCCATGTGGATGTTCTGCCTCTCCACAGAGCTAAAGACAAAGTCTCCAAAAGTACATACATACATACATGCATACATACATACATACATACATACATGCATGCATACATACATACAAACAAACATACAACCAATCTGTCTGCCCAGTTCTGTACTGAAACTTCAAAACCGTGAACCCAAATAAACCTTTTCTGTCTATGTTGATCATGACACTCAGACATTTTCTTAGAGTTTCGGAGCACCTCCAGGATAGGTGGTCCTGTACAGTTGTTTAGTGACTGCCAAAGGTTTGGGGACTGGAAGGATGCGAGTGTTTGCTCATGGGTCCAGGGTAGGTTGGTCAGGCTTTCTCTGCATGCCCCCTCCTGTGTCTTTAAGAAAAAGCTTCTTTCTTTTTTGAGACAAGGTAGGTCTTGGGATGCAGTCAGGCTGGTTTTGATTTCCACAGGCTCCTGCCTCAACCTCCTGAATGCTGGGATTATAGAGTGGGCTTTCAAAGGTTTTTTTTTTTTCTTTGGGGGTGTTGATGCAATGTACTAAAACTGATTGTGGTGATGGGTGGTTAACTCTTATTACAAGCCACTGAATTGTGTACTTTGAGTGGCTCAGTTATCTGTATATGAATTCTGCTGCATTACAAATGTTTAAATGGAGGGTCCCAGATTAGCCTGGAACCCAAGCTTGTTGTCACTACTAGCCCCAAATAGGAGTATTCTCCTTGACTGCTGGAGAACTGAAGTGAAATGGCACAGTCCTCCTGTCTCAGCTTACCTTGAGATCCTTGGCTTGATCCCATCCTTCCTCACAAAGTCACAGTTAGAGGTTCTGGGGCGTAGGAAGTGAACATATCTGGGGGCCACTCTTCAGCCCACCATACTGAATGTGCCTGGCTCTACTAAGTGCTCATTCAAGTCTATGTATTCGTCTTCAGCAGGTGCGTGTTGTATTCCCATTGTGCAGCCAAGGACACTGAGGTTTGGAATGTGTCTTAGCTTGTTGCCAGCTTGTGTATGGCAGAATTGGGATTGAGATCAAAGTCTAGGCCGCTGGGCAGCTCCTGCCCA
The DNA here is from genome assembly GCA_902168325.1 of Peromyscus nudipes. Classification (NCBI taxonomy): domain Eukaryota; kingdom Metazoa; phylum Chordata; class Mammalia; order Rodentia; family Cricetidae; genus Peromyscus; species Peromyscus nudipes. Next base: position 4,715 of record CABHPH010115905.1, read on the forward strand.
CCCCAGTGCCAAACATTCCATTGCTTTCATCCATTGTCCCCTGATTTATATAAGGAAACTTCAGAAAAAACTTCAGGTGTGGTTGTTTAGGCCTGTAATCCCAGTACTTGTTAGGCTGGAAGCAGGAGGATTGCCGTGAGTATGAAGTCAAACTGAGCTGCATGAGAGTCTGCTTCAAATAAACACTTGCTAAAACAGGCCCTAGAGCAGAGGTACGTTCCATTGACTCAGGAGGCTAAGGCAGGAGACTTAGTTAATTCCAGGGAATTGAGAACAGCCTGGGTAAACATAGGCTAAAGATAAAGTGTTAAAATGAATGTATTGTTTTGAATAGGGAATATATTCCCAATGTTCAGATTCAGAACCTGCTAATGGATATCAAATGCAAAAGCTCTCCCCTTTCCCTAATTCCCAGCCACTTAGTCTCTTTCCCTGGAGGCAGCCAGTACCATCCATGAGCGATGAAAAGAATCTTGGTAGGCCTCTTACATCTTTTTAGTTTTTTTGAAGAGTCAAAACCTGGCCACAGCTGGCTGTCTTTGGAGTTTACTCCCTCCAGCTTCAAGGCTTCAGGCAGGTGTCAGCTGGGAAGGAGGGGTTGGAGGGGTCAGGTCAGGGATGGGACTGAGCGGGAACCTCTGAAGGCTCTTTGAGTGGTGTGTTGTTACTGTAATTAATTGGTTTTGGAGACAAGATCTCACGTATCCCAGGCTGATATTGAACTTACTGTGTAACCAAGGATGACCTCGAACTTCTGATCCTTCTGCCTCCACATCATTCACCACCACACCTGGCTAATGCCGTGCTGGGGATGGAGTCCAAGGTTTAATGCACGCTAGGCAAGCACTATAGCAACTGAGCTGCATCCTATATCCCTAGTATTAAAGTTGTTTAATGCTGCAGAGAATCAAATTCAAGGTCTTGCATATACTAATTAAGTGCTCTACCACTGAACTACAGTCCAGCCCTGGCACCTTTGGCTTTGTGTGCGCGTATCTCATACATTGCTCACATTATTTTTTTAAAGATTTCATTTTATTAGTGTGTGTACAGTGTGGGGAGGGATGTGTTGGTGCCCAGAGTGTGTATGGAGGTCGGAGGACAACTTTGTGGAATTTGTGTTCCTCGTCTACCTTTATGTGGATCCCAGGAATTGAACTCAGGTCGTTAATCTTGCTGGCAGGCGTCTTTGTTCACTGACCCATCTTTCTGGCCTCATTGTTTTCATTTGTACCCGCTGGGGAGGGTAGCTGTAAGGGCACAGTTAAAGAGCCTGGTGTGTGCTAAGGAGGTCACTGTGTGGCCCTTACTATCATTTTTGCCGGGAGTTAGAAGGACAGGGGTCTAGGGAATTGCGTCATGACGTCCTTATCCGTGAGATCTTTCTAACCACGTGTCTTTCTTCCAGCAAAAAGGAATCGGGATGAATGAACCTCTGGTGGACTGCGAGGGCTATCCCCGGGCAGATGTGGACTTGTACCAGGTCCGAACAGCAAGGCACAACATCATCTGTGAGTGACCCTCGCTGGGGCTCTGGCTTAGCCTGCGATGGGGATGCCGAAGACACAGGGGGATGATTAATGTTGAGCATTACAAAGCTTTTCTGCTTTGACAGAATATTTTGTCACCCCTGTGGGACTAACAGCCAAGGGACTAGAGGAGACTAAAGAGTTCCATGGTGAGGGGTTTCTTTTTCTGTTTGAAGTACTTTGCTTCAAAGTCGGGTGTGGTGGCGCACGCCTTTAATCCCAGCACTCGGGAGGCAGAAGCAGGTGGATGAATCTCTGTGAGTTCGAGGCCAGCCTGGTCTACAGATCGAGTTTCAGGCCAACCACCTGTATGTTGAGAGACCCTGTCTAAAAAAACAAACAAACCAAAAAACCCAAACAAACTCAAAAATACCAAAACAAACAAAACACTTGCTTTCCAGCTGGGCGTGGTGGTGCCCACCTATAATGATCAGGCGTTTGAGCCAGTCTGGGCTGTATAAGAAAGTAAAAAGCAAGGAACGAAAACTTTACTTCATTTTGGGAACTTTACTGAATTAACAGTAGAAGCTTGTACCAGTATTGCTTACCAGCCCCATCAAATCCATGAGGTAGATTCGGGTCTCAGGGTAGTGACCTGACTGCCTCCATTCAAACAGAAAAGCCCTGAACTGGCGCTCAGCAGGGACCCTTGAAGTGTGCAGTACAAGGGTCAGCAGAAACCAGGCTCTGCCTCTGTCTGTCTTCAGGGCCCGCGGGCTGGGTTCCAGTCAGGAGGCCGGTGACAGGAGAAAAGGCCTTGGCACCCTACCCTCAGCTCACGGTGCCAGTGAACATTGTCCTCTCACGGCCCCTCTGCCTGCCGGGAAAGCTGGGCAGGCCTGTCTGCTGCAGGCCCGTCACTATCCTAAGGGAGTCTTCTGGGTGTTCATTTGTTTCAATGAAGGAGCTAGCAGAGCGTGTGCCTGGAGAGGAGAGTAGGTTTGTGCTTCTGCCGCGACAAGCTGCAGATGAGTGTTATCTCTGACTGTTCTGAGGTGAGAAGTCCAGATGGTCTCACTGACAAAATCAAGGTGTCAGCAGGCCTGGCTCCCCCTAGGCTGGGGGGAGGGTGTATTCTTTGTCTTTCCTGAGGCCACCTGTGTCTCCTGGCTCTTGGCCATCCTCTGTCTTTAGAAGTAGTGCTCACATCTTTCTAGACTTTGATTCTGTTATCGCCTCTTTTTCCCTGGTCCTCCCGCCTCCCTCTTTAACTTGTTAAGACCCTTTGATGATATCAGGCCCTCCCAGAAAATCCAGGCTCGTCCCTCCTCTCAAGATCCTTAATTACACCTGAGCTGCACAGTCCGTTCTGTTTCATGAGGTCACGTGAGCACCAGCTTCGGGGTGAGGATGTGAGCATCTTTTACTTGGCACTGGTAGATACCCAGCCCTCCATCCCAGTTACACTGGGTGATTAATCACCCACCATTTGCACTTAATGATTTCCATTGAATGCGCCCCAACTCTGGCTTCCTCTGCTGAGTGTTTTGGTAATGAGGCCTGCTTCTCAAAAATAGATTAAGATGTAAGGTCCCCTAAAGCCACAGTGCGGTGACAGAGCATCCTCTTTACCCTGCTTATCCTGGTCTTAAAAAGTTCCAGCTTTGCATGAAAACAGCTGAGGAGATGCTGAGAAGAGGAAAACCATGCCAAGACAGGCAGGTGTGAGGCCAAGTCTAGGCTTTACTCTAAACCCCGCAGGCCCCAGGGATGTGGGCCACTCACTTCCACAGTATTAGTGGGACCTTGGGGAAGTCTGAGGAATGCTGGTTTTTATTCAAATGATTAACATCGTGTTTCAGCACCATTCTTTCCCCATTAATTTGAAATGCATCAGCGTGTGTGTGTGTGTGTGTGTGTGTGTGTGTGTGTGTGTGTGTGTGGGCTGGGGATGGGACCTAGAGTCTCATGCTTGAGTACTTAATGTATCACTAAGCTACACGCCAATGTCAGCGTAGGTTTTCAGTTAAGCGTAGCCTATTTCTGGACTTTTTACACTCTTCTACTCTCTGTGTTAATTTTATATCGTCTGAGTGACTTCATTATGTGTTAAGAATGTGGTTGAACAATTCCCCCTTATTAGCATTCTTTTGAAAAAAATATTCCCACAAGTTTGTTGTATTCCTAAACAGTGACTTTTCTTAAGGAACGGTACTGGGCTTACATTGAAATTGGGGAAATAATGCAGAGAGGTCTCGTCTGCTTTGTCCTCAGTGTCCTCCAGGAAGCGGCAAGTGTGAGCAGGGTACATTTATAACAGCTAAATTTGGTTTTGAAATCATTGCTGCAGAAGCATTTACCCAGGCGACGCAAACCTTTTGAATTCCGATGTGGAATTGAAATGTATTAGGAGCCAAGTCATCCCTCCTCTCTCCACGGCTGTGTGGTGAATGTGGACTGTGCAGACGTTTCTGGAGGTTCTGGGGCACCACGGGGGCTTTGCCAATCAGGTGGCTTTTCTAGTCATAGTGACTGCATATGACATTGACTCTGCTTTAAACCTTCCTGATCTGGTGTCTAGTTTTTGTTTTTTCTCACCTCTGACCTCTGCCTCTGTGGGCTGAGTACCCGAGTCCTGTAACGCCCGAGGGCCTCATCTTTGCTCCATAGTGACAGGAATGTCAAACCAGGTGAGAGGACCCAACAGCCCCCAGTCAGAAGCTCTGACACAGTTGGAGAGTCTGTGGCCCATGGGTGCCAGGTGTGGGTTGGCAAATGGAATGACAGAACCAGGCTGTCTTTGAGACTACGGATGAATTACATGAGTAATGTGGATTGAAATAAGGGGTGGAATCCAGAGAAGTAGGGAAATCATTTTTTTGGTTTAAAAAGGATGTTAAACGCCAGCTACATGCAGGATTGGCCTCCAGACAGGACCTGATGGCCTGACATGGTGGTTCATCGTTTAATTTTAATTTTAATTTTTGTGCATAGGTGTTTTACCTGCATACGGCGTGTGTTCCAGGTGCCTGCAGAGGCCAGAAGAAGGCGTTAGATCCCCTGGGACTAGAGTTACAGAAGGTTGTGAGCATCTGTGTGGGTGCTGGGATTGGACCCCGGTCCTTTGGAAGGGCAGCCAGTACTCTTAGCTGCTGGACCATCTCTCCAGCCCCTCGTTCAACAATATGAATTCGCTTTTAGCACTGAAAAATTAGAGGCCACCCCCACCCCAAGCCCTCAGTTTTCAGCCTTTCTAGAAAAATCAAAGGTTTGGCAGCACTGGATTTGTCTCTCAAGCAGGAGCCTGCCCCCCACTGAGCATCCCCACTCGTGAATTACAAGGGTCTCGTGGCTTTTTTTTTTTTTTTTTGTATAAGAATTTAAGAGAAGGGGCTGAAGGGATGGCTCAGTGGTTAAGAGTACTGGGTGTTCTTCCAGAGGTCCAGAGTTCAATCCCCAGGACCCACATGGTGGGTTGCAACTATCCATAACTGTGGTCGCATGGCTTAGAGGCTTATCTTGGGCAATTCTCAGTCTCATGAAGTTGACAAGGTAGAGTATCGCAGTGAGCGAATCCAGGTGTCTCGTCTCATCTGCCCCGTGTCCTGAGCTGTCGTCCCTGGCCTCTGACATGCCGTTCTCTTCCCAGGTCTGCAGAACGATCACAAGGCCGTGATGAAGCAGGTGGAGGAGGCCCTGCACCAGCTACACGCTCGGGACAAGGAGAAGCAGGCCCGCGACATGGCTGAAGCCCGAGAAGAGGCCATGAGCCGCAGGCTGGGCTCCAACAGCCCCGTCCCGCCCCAGGCCTTCGCCAAAGTGAACAGTATCAGCCCCGGTTCCCCGGCCAGTATTGCGGTAATCCTGCCTGCTCCCCTAAACCCACTCCCAGGAGTGCTGTGAGTTAGGTAGCCCTGGGCTGTGGATCCTTGCCGGAAGCCAAACCCATTCTCCTATTCTCTGGCTCTGAATCCCTTTATTCCTTTAACACTTGCTGGCCAGAGCTTGGTGTACATGGGGTCAGTCCACTGGACTCAGGGAGAAACCCATTGTGGGACAGTTGGGACACAGTGTGGAAGGTGATACGTGTCTCAAGAAAAGAGACGCTCTTCTCGGAACCATTTTCCCTGAACACTGAAGGAAAAAAGGATGAGAAGGGCTTGAGATGCATCTGTCTTTCTGGGTAGATTCTGAGCAGACATCTCAGCAGCGTTACTGAGACGGACTTCATGCTCACCACAGGATGCAGAGTAGCCAGAGCTGTGCATCGAGCACTGCAGCCAGCTTCCAAGTATCTTCACAGATCCTAAAAAGAAGCCCTGTGGTCCAGACAAGCCACTCGGGACTTGGCAACCACCGGTCTCTGTCTGCACAGATCTGCCTGTTCTGTACATTTCATGGGAAGGCAGCCATGTGATAGATGGTCTCTGTGTTTGCCTTCTTTCACTCAGTCCTGTTTTCAGGGTTTATTCAGGGCTTAGTCATGTATGTGGGCTTCAGATAATATCCCATTGTATGTTAATGTGTTTTGTGTGGCAGTTAGGGTATGTCTGGATCACTTCTGCATTGGGGCTATTATATGCTTCTGTGACTATTCATGTAGAAGTTTGTATGTGGGCATGCGTTTACATTGAATGCTGCAGCCATCCTCCAGGGTAGTACTGCTCTTCTTCCTATTTGAGCCATGAGGAAAAGCCACACAAACTTGAAGCTACCTGAGCCAGGACACATAGCTCCTGGGAAGCAGAACTGGATTCCGAATCCAGATCCTACAAGTCATCTTATGGCCGTTAAACCCTCAAGACTGGGGGCTGGAGGGATGGTTCAGTGGTTACGAGCACTGACTGTTCTTCTAGAGGACCCGGATTCAATTGCCAGCACCCACATGGAGGTTCACAACCATCTGTCACTCTAGGTCCAGGGGATCCAATGCCCTCTTCTGGCCTCCATGGGCACCTGTCACACAAGTGGTGCACAGACATACAAGCAGGCAAAACACCCATACTCATTAAATAATAATAATGATAATAATAATAATAATAGAACTTAAAAAGTCACAAGACTGCTGGGTATGTTGGCATGTGTTCATAATCCCAGCTACTCAGGCGGCCGAGGCAGGACCGTCACAAGTTTGGGCAACTTAGCAGAATCCTATTTGAGATTCCAAGTGAAGAAAGACCAAGGATGTAGCTCTTGGGTAGAGCTCTTGTCAAGGTTGGATCCCTAGTGCTGTGAACAATGTAAAAAGCGAAAGAAGTCAGGAGGCTGCAGACTGCCGTCAGCTCTCGTCTGGTCGCGGCTGGGTCTGCAGCATCGAGCACTAATGCAGCCAGCCTGTGGCGGGGGTTTGTGAAAGGATGAGTAAGTAAGTGGGTGTCTGTAATCTTGGGAACGGAAGTAGAAGGCCATGCTGGTTCTGGCTGGCCTCGTGCTGGTGACTGCTGTTGAGAGACTTCTAGGGCAAATGCTTGTCCAAAAAAGTAGGCCTATGCTCGCCTGCTGCTTCCTGCCCTTGAACCCGGCCGGCTCAGAAACTCCAGAAGGCAGCTTGAAGCCTTTTCTCTGTCCTCAAGGCCTCCGTTGGACACACCTGGACACCATTTGCTAGGTCCGCCCTAGAGGGAACCTCCAGGATGAGGTGGCCCACTGACCCACTGACCCTTCCTGTATGAGGAGTCTAAATCTTTGACCTTTTTGTCTGAGTTGGCCATTCTTCCCTTGTAGAAAATGAGCTCTTGATCTTGCCCCTGAGTTGTGTATTAAGCAGTAAAAATGACCAGAAACGCATTCCACCTCTTCGACAGTTTCTGATTTTCTCCTGTCTTTAGGGCCTGCAAGTAGATGATGAAATTGTGGAGTTCGGCTCTGTGAACACCCAAAATTTCCAGTCGCTGCAGAACGTCGGCAGCGTGGTGCAGCATAGCGAGGGGGTGAGTTGGGGTGCCCTGGCATCTGGGTGCCTCACAAACCGCAGAGGCATGTGGTGCACAGTTGCGGGGGCGGGGGTGGGATGGAAATCCAGAGGAGGGCCCACAGACTGAGGTGGTCTGGTGGGGATGTTTCCTAGTCGGTAGATGGCACAGCTTGCTCAAGTGATGGACCACTAATTCCGTCACCGGGGCTCCACCCCCTAAGTGACACCCCTCTAAAGCCCAGTCTTCTCCGCCATCACACCGGGGATTAGGCTTCCGGCATAAGAACTTTCTGGAGGGAAGCAAACATTCAGCACTGGGCATCTGTCTGGGATATTTTGGTCCAGAAGATGTTGGTGGGTTCTTTGCTGCCGACAGTGTAGTTCCTGAAGAGTGGTCAGCAGGGCCCATAGCCACCCAAAGTCTCCAGCGAGGCTGTAAATCTACCTCCATCCCATGGTTGACCTGAGGCTTCAGATGCTGATCCTGTAGCTTCTTACCTCAGACAGAAACATAAGGAGGCCACAAGACTTTTTTTCTTTAACCTAATCGTGAAGGACACACAGTCATATCTCCTTACCTGTCAGGAGTGTGTTGCTAGGTCCAGCCCATAACTGGGGAGAAGGGAATTGGACCTCTTGAAGGGACATGTGAGAAGACATTGGAGCATGTTATTAAACTGCCCAGAAGGGTCCTCTTTGCTTGCTCCATGCCCCCTTGTCCAGTTTTTGTAAATTCATTCTGTTATCAGCCTTTTTTTTTTTTTTTTTTTTTTTTTTTTTGTATTTTCAAGACAGGGTTTCTCTGTGTAGTTTTGGTGTAGTTTTGGAGCCTGTCCTGGATCTCGCACTGTAGACCAGGCTGGCCTCAAACTCACAGAGATCTGCCTGGCTCTGTCTCCCAAGTGCTGGGATTGAAGGTGTGCACCCCCACACCCCCACTATACCCGGCCTCAGGACTGCCTTTTGAGTGTGGCTCCTTGCACTGTCCAGAACAGGTTGGTAGATCTTGGGTGGCATGTGAATTCAAGTGTGTTACACACTTTATCCACTTAGGAGTGAGGGACACTTAGCGTGGTCCCGAGTTTGGGTGATGATTGACAGTTTGGTTTTAATCTGCATTTTTCTAGATAAATGTAGTCTCAGCTTCTTTTTTTAAGATTTACTTAATATTTTATATGTGTTTTGCCTACATTTATATATGCATACCACAGGCATGCCTGGTACCCACCGAGGTCAGAAGAGGGCATCGGATCTCCTGGTCTCGAAAATTACTATGGACCAGGCTTAATAATCTTCCTCCCAGGGGGCCAGAAGAGAAACTACGAACAACACAAATTATTTTTGGGAAAAGAATCTAAGTACACCAAGCTCTTAGTCTGTCTGCTTTATTCCTGTGGGATAAAATCCTATCTACACAGCCTCAGTTCTGCTCTCGTGCCCAGCTCCTGTCTTGCCTGATTTCTCTCTGCATTAATCTGCTGTCCCCTCCAAGTTCTATCTTAATTCTCTCATCTTAGTTCTGCCCCATGTTGGTCTTTCTCATCTCGTTCTTACGCATCCCATTCTTCCCCGTCTGGCTCTTCCTCGTCCTCCATCTCATTCTTCTAGTTCTCCATCTAGTTCTCCAGTCAGAATCCTCCTCAGTCTCTGAGGTTTACAGTTATGTACTCAAGCAATAGCAGTGCTCAAACCAAAGCAAGGTCACCAGGCGTGAATTCTGACAGGGTCATAAAGGCAGACAAGAGTTTTCCTCAGGCAGTGACCATCAGGCTTTCTTTTACAACCCAAAAGGGGAGTGGTAAAGGAGGAGGTCAACTAAGAGCTAAAATTGGTTAATATATCAGAAAAGGGAATTTATGTGCTCACACTACATTCCTAGAGGTGGTTAGGTAAATGTTAGGAGTCTATAATGTTAGTATAAATACCATTAAGGCTGTATAAGAAAGGAGGGTCCGAGCTTAATTTGTCTTAATTCAGGAGATTGTTTGGCCTTGGATGCTTGATAGTTATTTCAGATAAAATACACTGTTATGAGTTCTTGGAAGCATGCATAGCATACAAGAAAATCATTGCAGGAATCAGCTAATATATAATACTATAATATTATAATGTATTATATTATATACATTACATATAATAATATATAATATAAATATAATAATAGCTAATACAAAAGCTAAAATATCACCAAGACTTCTTAAACCATGGCTTGACCTTCAGAAAAGTCCTTGACCTTTTCAAGTAGTATCTTTTGTGGTAGTAGCTGGATTCCATTACATTTTCCTGTGGCTTGCAGCACCCTGGGACTGGAGTTACAAGACAGTTGTGAGCCATCATGTGGGTGCTAAGAATCGAACCCAGGTCCTCTGCAGTGCTCTTAACTGCTGAGCCAACCATCCTTCCAGCCCCAGGTCTCAGCTTCACTGTTAGGACTACAAATCCTCCTTCTAGAAGCTGTCTTTCAAGAGTATTTAGGAGAATCCCAACATGTCCGATGTATAAAAGCCAAGCTACAGGGGTAGTTTGAAGGTCACACCCTTGGTGCCAGCTCCAACCCTCGGAGCCCTGCTGGCAGTCAGAGTCTTGGTTCTCTTTGGCTGTGCTGTTAACGTTTTGGTAGTTTCCAGTTTTATGAAGATTACACTCTTGTAGCTCAAACCGTTTCATCAGATCCCCTTCCAGAAGTGCAGTGTTTGGATCAAAAGCATATATTTTCAAAGGAAAAGAAATCTTTTTTTTTTTTTTTTTTTGGTTTTTTCGAGACAGTGTTTCTCTGTGTAGCTTTGCGCCTTTCCTGGAACTCGCTTTGTAGACCAGGCTGGCCTCGAACTCACAGAGATCTGCCTGCCTCTGCCTCCCAATTGCTGGGATTAAAGGCGTGAGCCACCACCGCCACAACCGTTTGTTTTTTAAGTATAAATATATATACATGCATCATTTTATTATAAAAACAATACAAATTTAGTTCAGCCATAGGAATGTTGTAAGTTCTTCGTTACATCATAGATATTGAAAACATGGTTCAAAGTGAAAGAGACCTAGCACGAGGCCATATGATTCCACTCAGTGAAATTGTCTAAAAAGCAATCAGCGAAACACAGAGACAGGGAGGAGATTGGTGGTTGCCGGGGCTGGAGGGACGAGGATGGGGACTGACTGCTGTCGGTCTTTTGGGTGATTCAGACATTCTGCAGTTAGACAGTGGTGCTGGCTCATAACTCTCTGAGTACAGGAAACCCACCGAGCCATGTACTTTATTATATGCAAATTGTGTCTCAGTAATAAATAGAATGCCTATTTATCTTAGGAACAAAATCCCATAGTGTAGAGATGTTTGAAAATCAAAGCCCTGTGTCTCTCCCTTCCCTGTGTGTGCTCACTTCTGGACTGGGGGCTGGGGTCCAGACACAATGAGAGCTCATTGCGGGGACCGACATTAATTCAATAATCCCAGGCATGCAATTTCACACCCTGACAAGTGTTACAAAAGGAAGCGCAGGAGGCCTGGAGGAAAGCAGTGGGGTCCTGATTTCATCTGGGGTTGAAGGAGAAGGCTCCTCAGGACGGAGCCTTGGTGTGCATAGAAGTTGATCGAGTGGCGTGGCCACCAGAGGAGAGCCTTCAGGCTGGTTCACAGGCCTTGGGGGCGGGAGAAGCAAGGCCGCCAGAGGATGGTGGGTGGAGCTCAGAACCAGGAGACTAGAGAAGGGCAGGAGGTGGAGCTGGGAGGTGACCAGGTGTCAGGCCACTCAAGGCCAGCCTTGGAGTGCCTCACAGTGACAATCGCCTCTTCTCCTGCGGAGCAGAGGGAGCTGCTGTGCCTCCCAAGCTGAGCAGGGTTTGTCTTAGAGATGTCACGGGTGCTAGTTAGCAGGTTTGGGAGTCCGTTTCCAGCATCTGGGGCGGTGTCCGAATAGGGTCCTAAATAGGAAGCAGGTGGTTGAATACATGAACCTGTGGGGGATGTTCTTACTCAAATCGCTGTGCTTCCTACCACTGTATTTTGTCTCCCACCACCTTGAAGTTGTACACAGCTCCTTAATGCCCGCTTTGGGAGCCTGTCCAGCGAGGAGCCAGCACCCTATAATTTCACGGTCAGGAAGTGGCTTCTCGGCGTTCTGCTTGAGTCCATTTTGAGTGTTAAGGAAGCTGAGGCCAGAGTGACCTTCTTTGCCTTTCAGAAGCCCCTGAATGTGACCCCTTCTTTGCCTTTCAGAAGCCCCTGAATGTGACGGTCATCCGCAGAGGAGAGAAACAGCAGCTCAGACTGACTCCGACGCGCTGGGCAGGCAAAGGACTGCTGGGGTAATGCCTCTGCTTTATTCTGGGCCAGCCCAGTACCGATGGGGTGTTCTCAGGTGAGGCTGCAGGCAAGAGGCGGCGAGTCCTCAGTCATCTGAGTCTCTGCTGCTCTCCTTACCTGAGCCTCGCCTTTAAGAGAAGGAAAAAGGGCTGGTGAGATGGCTCAGCAGGGAAGGTGCTTCCTGCCAAACCCTGTGACCTGAGTTTGGTCCCCAGTGTCCACATGGTGGAAGGAGAGAACTGATTCCTGCAAGTTGTTCATGGCACACACACTCACAAACTCTCTTCTGTACACAATGAATAAATTGAAAAATACAGTTTGGGAAGACAAATAGAATTTTTAAAAAAGAGAAAAGTGTTGACGCAAAGCCCTGCTTCACCGCCGGTTTCGCGGGATGGAGCCGTCAAGCTTGAACCCCGTCTCTTTCCTTTTACAGCTGCAACATTATTCCTCTCCAGAGATGACTGTCCCCAGGGACCTGCAAGAAAGCTGCCTTCAGCCGGGCCCTGCCCTTGGGCCTGGTAGGGATTTCCTCATTCTCTTCGGTCTCTGAGGTGTAAGGATCTGGAAGAGAGTGGGCGAAGCCTGAACATGGAGGTGGAGGAAATGCTCTGGCCGCCTAGTGTACTCTCTCTGCATTGAGGCATTATTAAAAACGTGATTTGTGCCTAGCTAAGTCTTGTGCAAATTAGGCCGTAGCCCTATCTGGGAATTCTCCATTGAGTTGGAATGATTCTAGCAGGTAATGATCTGACTTCATGTTCTTTTTTTTTGAGACAGAGTTTCCCTGTATAGCTCTGGCTCTCCTGTGTAGACCAGTCTGGCCTTGAGCTGACAGAGATCTCCTGCCTCTGCATCCTGAGTGTTGGGATTAGAGGCTTGCACCACCATGCCTGGCTAGACCCTGAGGGGTATTTATTATACATATATGATTTTTACTGAAGGTTTTGAGACTTTCATACATGCATACAGTATAGTTCTCTTCTCCTTTGTCTCTCCAGTTCCTCCCAGATCTCCCCTCATATCCACTTCCCAGCCTCATGTCCCTTTTTAAAAATAAATAACGTACTGAGTGCAATTCATGCTGCCCATATACTTACGGATGTGGGGTCTTCCACTGGATGAGTGTGGTCCACCTACCAGGGTCCTCACCTCGAACAGCCATAGGCTTGAGTGCCCCAGGGTCTCCTGTAGCCCAGCCCAGCCTCCGATTTGCCATGGAGCGGAGGATGATCTTGAACGTGGGGTCCTCTAGCCTCCAACTTCCAAGTGCAGTATCACCTGCCTAGGCATTTCCTCTTGTAGGGGGTGGGGTTTGGAGACAGGGTCTCTTTATGAGTTCAGACTGGCCTTAAACTTGGGATCTTCCTGCCTCAGTCTCCTAAGGGCTGGCATTATGGCGTATGCCACCAAACCTGGCTGTTTCTATGGGTTTTCTCTTTTCAAAAAAACCTGGTTTTGTAGTGGTAATTGTGACCATTGTACCATCCCACCTGAATTTCCTGAGATCTTCAAACCAAGCTCAGAAGGAGTTGGAAAGAAAGTTGGGGGGCTGGAGAGATGGCTCTTCCAGAGGACCTGGGTTCAGTTCCCAGCAACCACACGATAGTTCACAACCATCTATAATGGGATCTGGTGCCTCTTCTGGCCTGCAGGCAGAATACTATATACATAATAAATCTTTAAAAACAAAACAAAAAGTTGGGCAAAGCAAACCGGTTCCTGGGCTGAAGTCAAGTTGATTCTCGTGCTGGAAACTGAAGCCTAGAGCTTATACTCTGGGCTACTCTGGGCAGCACCGTGGGAACCCTGATGTCAGCAGCTGTCAGCAGCTGTCCAGTCTCTGCTGGGAGCAGTATTGCCCTGGGTAGAGAAAGCACTAGAGTTCCGTGCCTCCTCCGAAGTTGGCTCTGTGTATCCACCATAGTTCCACAAAGAGATTAGCAAAAGTCAGGAGTCCTCACAGGTTAACCCGCTGGAGAACAAGCTCCCTGTAATAAAAGACCCTGCAGATAGCTCCTGATTGGGCTTTTAATTGAGTCCTGGCCACACCCTGGGATCGGCAGCTTGGGAAGTTAGGTGTGCTAGAGGTTGCGAAGGTGAACATGTTTACGGACACCGCTTCCTTTTATTTTCTGTCTTTTGAGATGGTAAAATTGGTGTGGGTGATTCTTAGTGACTCTGTTTTTCTTCCTTTCTCCATGTGCCCCAGTTGCTTTCCCCAGTTGCTACCAGTTTCTGTTTTGGATGTCTGGCACGTTCCGAGAGGACGCTGGTGCCCTTGGATTGGATTGCTCAGGATGGAGGCAGACAGCTTTCTCTGACGGCAGTCAGTATTGGCGTGTGCCTCCTGCCTTGAGTCCTGACACTGAACTTGAAAGCCTCCCCAAACTGCTCCAGCCAGCCAGCCAGCCTCATGTATTCCTCTCCTGTAGCCAGACGTGCTGTGTTTACCAGTGTTTGCTGTTTGAATTGCAGGCTTCAATTCCAAGTATTTTCCAGCCTGGTGATAAGTCCCACACTATAATAAACACAGCTTGTCCCATTCAGTTCCTCCTTTTTGAGATCTGCATATGATCACCAGGCTGGGGCATGGTGGTACACTTGTTGGGAGTCGTTCTTAGTCTGAAGTGGCGGCAGCAGGCCCGTTGGCCAGTTTCCTGCAGGACAGCCACCTTAGGGCTCTTCTGGGAGTCACATTGGCATGAATGACCCTGAAGGATTTCACCAAGGTGGGTTTGCAGAAACTATATGATAACCAAGATCGTGCACTCCACATAACTCCAGTCCCAGGAAATTGGGTTTAGTGCTGAGAGAATCTTTTTTTTTTCTTTAATTTATTTTATGTACATTGGTGTTTTGCCATGAATGTTGGATCCCCTGGAACTGGAATTACAGACAGTTGTAAGTTGACCTGTGGGTGCTGGGAATTGAACTCAGATCCTCTGGAAGAGCAGTCAGTGCTCTTAACCACTGAGTCATCTCTCCAGCCCCCAGAGCTCTTGTTGCATGGCATGAACTCTTGTCTGTCCACCTTGGACTGACAGCAAACTGAAGGAGCAGTCCACTCATGAACCTGGTGAACCAGTGAGCCTTCTGGGGTCACTTAAAGGAGCGTCCGGCTACAGCAGTGTGAGCCCCACTGCACTGTGGACGTACAGCTTGCAGGCAACTCCACTCACGACTCTCCTTTACCCCAGTCAAGTCTCATGTAGCCCAGGCTGACTTTGAACTGATCCTTCTGTCTTCATCTCCCTAGTTCCAGGTTGGAGGGTGTGTTGCATCACACCTGGCCAGGAGGCTGCTCCATCTTTCTTTCTTCCTTTCTTCCTTTCTTTCTTTCTTTCTTTCTTTCTTTCTTTCTTTCTTTCTTTCTTTCTTTCTTTCTTTCTTTCTTTCTTTCTTTCCTTTCTTCCTTCCTTCCTTCCTTTCTTTCTTTCTCTTTCTTCTTTCTTTCCCTTCCTTCCTTCCTTCCTTCCTTCCTTCCTTCCTTCCTTCCTTCCTTCCTTCCTTCCTTCCCTTCCCTTCCCTCCCTCCCTCCCTCCCTCCCTCCCTCCCTCCCTCTCTCTCTCTTTCTTTCTTTCTTTTTTTGACTGCTTTTATGACCTAGGGAAGGTCTTCCTGACACTTCAGGGTTGTTGTTTTGTTTTGTTTTTCTGAGTTTCCCCGAGCATGCCATCCCCCCCCCCCCCCCCCACCCTCCCCGCCCCACCACCCTGTTTTCCTCTACCAGCCAAAATGCCCCAATTTGGAGAAAACAACTGCAAACACTACTTCGTTTCATTTTGGTCTAACTTTGGAAAAGTCAGAACCTCCAGGGGTGGGGGACGCTCTTTCCAAGGGTCGCTCAGGAAAGAGTAAGAGGGTGAGCCGCTCCGCCGGCGGGGGGCAGGCTGGTCCAGCTGGGCCTGTGACCACCATCCTGCTCCCTCCCTTTCCGGCCTGGCGCGCCTAGCTGTTGCCATAGAGACGGAGCTTGGTTGGCAACCGTCACTAGGGAGCGCGGACAGAAGACGCCTGGCCGCTGGGGAGTCCCGGAGGCAGGACGACCCAAGGCTTTTGAGGAACGAAGAGGGCGCGCCCCCGTAAGTGCAAAGTGGGGGGTATGGCCTGGTGGGGGTCCCGCCCGGCAGGGCGAGGTTGTGGGACCTGGAGCACCCCAGAAAGAGCAAGTGGCGGCGCCTGGACCTAGGGGCTGCCCCTGCCCCTGCGTTGCCTGGGCATAGACGTTGTCCCGGCTAAAGCGCTGGCGAAGTAGACGTCGGAAATCATAGCAGCGCTTTTCCAAACTGAAGTGAATTCTAACTCTTAAGTCACGCCTCTCAGAGCCACAAACTTTTTTTTTTTTAAAGAAAGATTGGGCTGGTCTAGAACTCACAATGATCCTCCTGACTCAACCTCCTAAATGTAGAGCTACAGGTACAGGTATGAGCCCAGCCCTGCTCCTCCTAAATTTTTGTTTGTTGTAGGGGGAAAATGAGAGAACGTATCAGAGGAATTAATTTAAATTTTTTGTTGTTGTTTTCAAGACAGGGTTTCTCTGTGTAGCTTTGGTGCCTGACCTGGAACTCACTCTGTAGACCAGACTGGCCTCGAACTCACAGAGATCCGCGTGCCTCTGCCTCCCGAGTGCTGGGAGTAAAGGCGTGCACCACCACCCGGCATTAATTAACATTTTTTTTTTTTTTGGTTTTTTTTTTTTTTTAGACAGGGTTTCTCTGTGTAGCTTTGCGCCTTTCCTGGAGCTCACTTGGTAGCCCAGGCTGGCCTCGAACTCACAGAGATCCGCCTGCCTCTGCCTCCCAAGTGCTGGGATTAAAGGCGTGCGCCACCAACGCCCGGCACTTTTTTTTTTTTTTTTTTTTTTTTTTCCCCAATGAAGGACGATGACGTCACTCATTCAGACGAGGGACGGTCGCGGGGATCGAACTCGCCACCTCGGACGCCGCGGGCGGGCGCCTGTCCCCAGAGCCACCTCTCCGGGTCGCATAATTAACATTTTTTAAAAATTATTTTTTTCTGTCTCTGTGTCTGTCTGGTCTGCATACATGTCTGCACACCACGTGTGAAGTGCCGATAGAGTCCAGAAGAGGGCATCAGATTCCCCTGGAACTCCAGTTACAGATGTGTTGGAACTAGGGGCTCAAACCTGGGTCCTCTGGAAGAGCAGTCAGTGCTTTTAACCACTGAGCCATCTCTCCAGCCCAGAACTAAATTTTTAATTTTATTTATTTGTTTATTTATTTATTTGTTTGTTTATTGGGGGGACACATACTATGTTGTATGTGTTGAGATCACATGGCAACCTTTGGAAGTTGGTTTCCTCCTTCCACCATGTGAGTCCTGGGGGTCTACCTCAAGTTGTAAGACTTGGGGGTCTCATCTACCCTCCCAGAGGACTTTTTAAACTTTCAAGTTCTTTGCAAAAGCAGAGCTGCTTTTATCTCCATAATACCTCCCGCCACCCCCTTCTGCAGGCTCCGGGCTGCATCTGTACTCAACACTTGACATGTGCTACCCCAGTCTTTAAATCATGCTAGAATTGAGGATTCTCAGTTTTAGTTTTGCCTGTGAGCAAGTTTGACCTCGGAAGGAAAATGTGACTTGCTCCTGGTCACAGAACAAGGTTGGTTGGTGGACGTGGGCGTGGAGGGAACCTTAGACTGTAAAGGCCACACTTCAGTCACCAGCCCAGCCTGTCACTGACGTCTTTGCTAATGTCTGCCTTATGCATTGTGCTTCCTGTGGGAATATGAATTATTTACAGTGAGTTAGAAGGCGCTAAGATCATTCCTAGAAAGATGGAAGGCCTGAAAGTCGATATTCTAAAGATTTTTAAGATTTGAGCTAGGCTTTCCCAAGAAGATGGCATCCCTTTTGCTCCCACAGGAAGGAACTGGAACTGCTTCTGTGCATTTCAATATGTTAACACATCAGGCAGCTGAAGCAGGAGGCAGAAGGGTCTGCTGAGTCTGTGTCCATTTTTTTTTTCTAGAGGAAACTACAGGATGTCAGATACAGAAGAAAACCCCCCAGAGGAAACAGGAGAACGTGTAGACACAGAAAAAGAAGAGGAATATAATCCAAGTTCTGAAGAAGAAAATCTGCAGCAGAGTCTAACCGAAGACACAGTGTCATGGGAGGAGCCTCAGAAGGAGGAGGAACAGATAGAAGAAGGAAAGAGAGGGGAGGAAGAGGAAGTGAGAGGGGAGGAGGAGGAAAAGAGAGGGGAGGAAGAGGAAAAGAGAGGGGAGGAAGAGAGAGGTGGGGAAGAGGAAAAGAGAGGAGAG
>CABHPH010115905.1:22700-42611 GCA_902168325.1 Peromyscus nudipes
AGAGGTGGGGAAGAGGAAAAGAGAGGAGAGGAAGAGGAAGAGAGAGGTGAGGAAAAGGAGAGAGGTGAAGAAGAAAACGGTGAGGAAGAGGACAAGGAGGAGGAAGAGGAGGAGCATGAGGGGGAGAGGCAGGAGGGAAAGGAAGAGGAGGAGAAAGAGAAAAAGGGAGGTCCTGGCATAAAACAAGCAAAGAAGTCTAAAAAGCCGCCCACCTTGGATGACATTGTCATCAGTTCTGAGTCATCCACATCTGCATCTTCACTGGTGAGTCCCGTCTAACTCGTCCACCCGTTCATTCCGTTGTGTTAGCGGTGCTGGGTGTATGGCAGGCAGGCTATGGGGTGCAAAACCAAAGTGAGACACGATCCTGAGGCTGGAGAGATGACTTGGCCAGTTAAGAGCCCTTGCTGTTTTCACTCAAGGCTTGAGTTGGGTTCCCAGCATCCATGGTGAAGTGTCCGATAACTCCAGCTCCAACGAATCCGATGCCCTCTTCTGGACTCCCCCAGCAGTCCAGAAGTCCCTTTATACAAGTCCTTGAGTCCCTGTATAAAACTCACGCGCGCGCGCGCGCGCGCGCACACACACACACACACACACACACACACACACATACACTAAAAAGAAAAGAAAACCATATGCTCTATACAGTAACTGTGAGATGCCTAGGAGGGTCGTTTAATCCAGTTTGGAGGCTGGTCACTGCAAGCTTCCATGAAGTGTGTACCTGCCTGGGAAAGGGCCAATGGATTAGCTGAAGATGAGACACACTTGTCTTGGGACCAAGTTCCCGTGACATAATAGTGGTATGGATTTCCCACAGCCTGCTCCCCAAGAAAGAACTCGGTGCTGGTCCAAAGGCGGACCTCCCAGTGGTGCTGAGAAGGGCCTACTGTGCGGTATTGCTGTATGGGCTTGCTGGGAGGCCAAGAATTAACCTGAACACAGCCATGATTCATTTTTTTTTTAATACAAAATGTCCCCGGCACAGGCCTAGAGAGAGGCTCAGAGGTTAAGAGCACTGGCTGCTCTTTCAGAAGTCCTGAGTTCAATTCCCAGCAACCACATGGTAGCTCACAACTATCTCTAGTGAGATCTGGTGCTCTCTTAGGGCATCCATGCAGACAGAACACTGTATATATAATAGATAGATAGATAGATAGATAGATAGATAGATAGATAGACCTAAAAAAAATGTCCCAGGCTTCCTTTTGAACCACCTATTATGACACTGGCTGACTGGGAATGGAACAAGATCACCATGGGAAAATGGGAAAATGTAGCCTGGGTACTACATGCAGTATCAGAATCTTTGCTTGCTTTCTTTCTTTCTTTCTTTCTTTCTTTCTTTCTTTCTTTCTTTCTTTCTTTCTTTCTTTCTTTCTTTCTTTCTTTCTTTTTTTTTGTCGGAGCTGAGAACCAGACCCAGGGCCTTGCACTTGCTAGGCAAGCGCTCTACCACTGAGCTAAATCCCCAACCCCTCTTTGGTTTCTATTTAAAGACTGAAACCTCAGAAAGTAACGAGTCATCCCCACACTCCCGAAGTCCTGAAGTAAGCGAGATTTTCAGAGAGGTCCATCCAAAAGTTGAAATTACTGAGGCACCTGCCGTCGGGTCTGAGGAGACAGAGATGGAGTCTCTCAGGTGGAAGTTACTGCAGGAAGTTAAGGAGGAAGCTAACAAGGAGGCAGAAGGTTCAGCCCAACGTCGGAGAGACAGAGAATCAAGAACCTCTGGAAGGCTGTCCTACTTCCTCTCGGAAGAAGAAGGACAGATATCATCCCAGTACAAAGGGAGTTCCAAGGCGTCCATGGTGTCCACCTCCACAGAAGACACCTTGTTCCAGAAGGAAGAGGTCCCCAAGGTGTATCCTTTGGTAAGTGTCCCCACAGTGTCATTCCTGGGTTTGGACAGTTCTGTGAGAGAGGGCATGTGCGTGTCTGGGAAGTTCCAGTGTGTATGTGCTTGTGTGTGTATGTGTGTGCACCCACATACATATGGAGGCCAGAGGATAACCTTGGATGGCTTCTTCAGCCTCTGTTCACCATTATTATTATTACTTTTGTTTTGTTTTTTGTTTTTTCGAAACAGGGTTTCTCTGTGTAGCCCTGGCTGTTCTGGAATTTACTCTATAGGCCAGGCTGGCCTCGAACTCAGAGACTGGCCTGCCTCTGCCTCATGAGTGCTGGAATTAAAGGCGTGCGCCACCACTGCTGGGCTTTTTTTTTTTTTTTCTCCCTGTAAGGTTTCCTGTTGGCTTGGAATTTGTATTGTAAAGCAGCCTGGGCTGCCTGGCCAGTGACATCCACCCCCAAACCCCCTAAGTTCCCCCATCTCTGCCTCCCCAGCACTGGGGTTACCAGCAACTCACTTCCGTCATGCCTAGCCGGTTTTTGTTATTTAGAGGGATTCTGAGGAGTAAACTCAGTCCTTTCAGTTGGCAACTCTCCGACCCAGAAAAAAAACAAAAAAAAAAAAACGTTTTTTAATACTTTTCAGACAAGCTATGTCTTTTAAAGTTCTGTCAAGAGTTGGGGGGTGGGGGAGACACCCATGTGTTAGACCTGGAACTGGAAGGCAACATCTGGCTTCAATAGCACTGCTCAGCAGGCCGGAAATTCCCGGCATAGTTTGACTGTTGCCTTGGCGACTCCGTGAGGGAGACGCCATCGCCTTTCCCTCTCTTCCTTTCCCACCCTGTCTCTCTCCTTCCTCCCTCTGCTCTCTCTCTCTCTCATCTTCCTCTCTTTACCCTCTTCCTTCTCAGACGCTACCAGTGTTCCTCCTCCGTTGTCTACTTTTCCGCGTCCGCTAGGGGGAGAGCTTTGAGAGGTCCCCAGACCCTCATCAGAAAGCGACACATCTCTGGCCTTCCCTAGGAATCTGTCTTTGCTGCTGCGGCTGACATGCATCCCAGGGAGGCGCCATCTGCGAGGCACAAAAATATTGTCCTTTGCCCAGCGCAAGAGAAGGAGGAGGCCCCTCCCCCACTGCTTTCCCCATCTGCTGCTTTGTGGAAATCGTTTGCTAGGATTCATTCTTGCTTTTTGCTTTTTTTTTTTTAATTCTTTCTTTCCCTGAGGATCCATGCCTGCAGAAGATTGACTCTATCTGTGTAAAGAACTTAGTCCCGACACAGAGTGAGCCTTTTCCACACAGCTCACGTTAGATTTTGGTTTTTCTGTTTTGCTTTGAGACAAGGTTTTGCTATGTAGCCCAGGCTAGCCTTGAACTTACAACTCTCTTACCTCAGCCCCGAGTTCTAGGATTATAGACATGTACAACTTTGCCAGTAGTCACTGGTTTCCTCCACCACTCTCTACCTTATTTATTTTTATTTAAAAAAGAATTTATATTTTAAAAAAAGGAAAGACTTTATAGTGTATTTATTTGTGAGAGGGCACGCACAGCCTCCAGTGCACACAGGAAAGCCAGAGAGCATCTTGCAGTGGTCAGTTTCCCCTTCCCGTCTTGTGGGTCTAGGCACTGAACTGATGTCCTCAGGTTTGGCAGCAAGCACCTCCACTCGCTGAGCCATCTTGCCCATGTCCCACTTAATTTTTCTGAGAGCCTCTTGCTTAGCCTGAAGCTCATCATTTCTTTTTTTGTTTGTTTGTTTTGTTTTGTTTTGTTTTGTTTTTTGGTTTTTCAAGACAGGGTTTTTCTGTGTAGCTTTGGTGCCTATCCTGGAACTCACTCTGTAGACCAGGTTGGCCTCAAACTCACAGAGATCTGCCTGCCTCTGCCTCCCGAGTGCTGGGATTAAAGGCGTGCGCCACCACCGCCCAGCTCATCATTTCTTTTAGGCTAGCTGGCCTGCAAGCCCCTGGGATCCTCCTGCCTCCACACCCCTTTGCTGAGGTTTCTTAATCAGTTTTCTGCTGCTGTGAGGAGACACCATGACCACCGCAACTGTTATAAAATAAAGTATTTTACTGGGGGCTTGCTTACAGTTTCAGAGAGTTAGTCTGTGACTGACCATCCTGGCAGAGAGTGTGGTAGACAGGCAAGTAGGCAGGGGAACCAGCCTGGTGTTGGAGCTAGAGCTTACATCCTGATCCATCTGCAGGTAGCAGGCAGAAAGAGAGAGGCTGGACCTGGAGTGAGCTTTTAAAACCTCAAAGCCCGCCGGGCGGTGGTGGCGCACGCCTTTAATCCCAGCACTGAGAGGCAGAGGCAGGCAGATCTCTGTGAGTTTGAGGCCAGCCTGGGCTACCAAGTGAGCAGGAAAGGCACAAAGCTACACAGAGAAACCCTGTCTCGAAAAACAAAAACAAACAAACAACAACAACAAAAAACCTCAGAGCCCACCCTCAGTGACACACCTCCTCCAGTGAGGCCATGCCTAATAATCCTTCCTAAACAGTCTGTCAACTGGCGACTAAGTTCAAAAATATATGAACCTATGGGGACCATTTTTTTTCTGTTGTTTTGTTTTTGTGTTTTTCCAGACAGGGTTTCTCTGCGTTGCTTTGGATCCTGTCCTGGAACTCACTCTGTAGACCAGGCTGGCCTCGAACTCGCAGAGATCCTCCTGCCTCTGCCTCCCTGAGTGCTGGGACTAAAGGTGTGTGTCACCACGACCTGCCCCAATGAGCCCTCTTTATGGCCCCTTGTTTTGTTTACTTGTATATCCCAGGCTAGTTTTAAATGCACTGTGTAGCCAAGGCTAATCCACGTTTGAAGTGCTGGCATTACAGGCATGCACCACCACACCCAGCTGAAGCCTTTCCTTTCTCATGACTAATTTTAAATTGACAAAATGAAACTTCAGGATGAACATGATGATCCTTTTAGGATTTAGCAAGTCTCCAAAAGAACAGTTTGATTTACATACGTCAGCTTTTTTAGAACCAAGGCAAATATTAAGTAATTCTGTTCCTAGAAGGTGCAGCTTGAGACGATTATAATTCCACAATTCTAACACTCACGCCCACGCAATCCGAGATCTAAACAGAAACACAAGTCCCAGGGAGCAGGCAGATGGGAACAAGAAGCGTGGGGAGCAAACGCTGTGTGAGAGAAAAGTCACCGCGCGTTTCAGGCCATGTCTGTCTTGGGAAGAAATACCCCGTCCCACCGTTTTCAACTTCCTAAGTTTTGTTCCAGGAGAAGAAAGGCAGCTGTCGCCATAGGCCAGGATGATTCATTGATCTTCAGCTGTTTGTCATTCAGCCACCCACTGTCGATGCCGCTTTTAATTGATAAGGTTTTGTGTGTGGGAGAGCACAGCTTCAGGCTCAGGGGACATTTGAGTGGACAGTAAGTACATAGAGTTTCCACGTATCCCCTGGTGCCTCTTATGCCCATGCCATGAGCCCCCAAGAGACCACCAGGAGCCCGAGTCCATGTACAAAAGCAAAGAGACTTTATTGTAAGCTCGAGCTTGGGCTCTCTATCCCGTTGGACAGCGGTTGGATCAGGGAGTGCTTCGAGCTCAGTTGTGGCAGAGTTTTTAAGGAGTAAAGGATGAGGGGGGGTAGGTAGGGGAATTCTGGATTCAGATGGGGGTTGAACTCCTGATTGGGCAGGAGTGAGGCACAGAAGTCTTGTCAAACAGGGATTGGCAACTTATATACAAGTGATGAAAGCTGTCCTTAATGTTCTGGAGCATTTAGTACTGTTTGTCTCAGTTCTGATTGGTCTCCTGCAGGGTACAGTTCATGACTTTTCCTGGTCATTGTGATGGTGAGGCCAAGTCTCAGCGTTGTTAGTCTGCTGCCTGTCATGGCTGCACTAATGTGAAGGTAGGCCTCCTGAGTGCCACCTCCTCCAGATTCCCCTTTCGCTACCAGCTCACGTCAGCGTGGCACATTTGCCAGCACCGATAAGCCAATGTTAACGTTCCTCTTAGCAGATCGCATTGGCAGCCAGGCATGCCGCACATTCCATGGGCTCTGACGGGTGTGTAACTCCACATGTCCACCATTTCAGTCTCATTTCCTGCATACCTCCTGTCTGCTTCTCCTCCAGAACCCTGGCAGTCACTGGTCATTTTCAGTGTTGTTTGGCCCTTTCCAGAATGCCTTGGTTTCTCATTCCATAAAATTCTTCTTTTGGCATTGCTCCCAGAAGGGCAGATTTACTTACCTAGTGTCTGTATGTGGTGCTGGTATTGAACTCAGGGCCTTGCCCGTGCTAAGCAAGTATTCTACCACTGAGCTATGGAAAGCAGCAGCAACAGCAACAACAACAAAAACAAAAACATAAAACAAGGCAGAAGAGCCAGCTATTCAGGCTGAATGCTTCCCTTTTTTTTTTCTTTTTCAGGAAAGGGTTTCTCTGTGTTACAGCTGTGGCTGTCCTGGAACTCACTTTGTAGACCAGGCTGGCCTCGAACTCACAGAGATCCACCTGCCTCTGCCTCCCAAGTGCTGGGATTAAAGGGATGTGCCACCACCGCCCTGATGCTTCCCTTTCTTATAAACCTGCTAAATGGGTTTATTACACCTTCTCCATCCTATGTTTTCAGGAAGTAATGGAATTCATCACATTAAGTACTTACTCTGTGTTAGTAACAAGTGAGGCTTCAGGTCTGGGGAGTAAAGAACAGAAAAAGTGGTGGGGTTTTTTTGTTGTTGTTTATTTGTTTGTTTTTAATTTATTTTTTTAAGATATATTTTTGGGTGGTGGTGGTGCACGCCTTTAATCCCAGCACTCGGGAGGCAGAGGCGGGTGGACCTCTGTGAGTTCGAGGTCAGCCTGGTCTCTAAAGCGAGTTCCAGGAAAGGCACAAAGCTACACAGAGAAACCCTGTCTCAAAAAACCAAAAAAAGAAAAAAAAAAAGATTTATTTTTATCTTATGGGCATTGGTATCTTGTCTGCATGTGTGTCTGTGTATGGGTGTTGGATCCCCTGTAGCTGGAGTTACAGACAGTAGTGAGCTGCCATGTGGGTGCTGGGAATTGAACCCAGGTCCTCTGGAAGAACAGCCAGTGCTCTTAACTGCTGAGCCATCTCTCCAGCCCAGAAAAAGTATTTTATATGATGTTAAAGACCTTCTCACTCTTCCGTCTCCCTCCCTCCGTCTTTCCCTCCCTCCCTCCCTCCATTCTTTCATTTTTTTTAGAAAAAGTAGGACAGTCGTGAGGATGGGGAGTAAAAGGCCCCTTTACCTATGTAGTGAGTTTAAGGTCCACCTGGGTTATGTATGACCCTGTTTCAAACAAATAAAAAGGTTTCTTTTTTTTCCTTGGATTGTGAAAGTCATTCTCTTCTGGAGACGTGCAGGGTGGGGCACACAGGAGCCATGGCTCTGGGCTCAGCATGCTTGAGGTTCCCTGTGTTTGTTTTTTTGTCTTCCAGACCATGACCTGGTCCTTTGGATGGAATAGTCTTCTCCCCGTCTACTACATCCGGGATAACCAGAGAGTCATCCTCTACGTCTGTGCACACACCGCCATCATTTACAACGTCTTCAGGAATACACAGTACCACCTTCAGGTAGGTATGCGGGCTTGCTTTGTCTCCCTGTGAAAAAAAATATGTCTTTGTCCAGATGGACCTTAATTTCTTTACATTTTTTTTTTTGAGACAGGGACTCAGACATGGAGCCCAGACCAGCTCTGGGCTCTCAAACTTCCTGCTTCAGCCTCTGAAGTGGTAGGGATGACAGGCATGTGCTACCAGGCCAGGCTGGAAGAAGACACCTGTAACTGACATATAGAACTTTGCCTTCGGTCCCAGGCTGACTTCAGTACCTCACTGTCATACCTTCCGGCCTCTCCTTTTTCCAGCAAATTCTCCCTTTAGAGCAGTGGTTCTCAACCTTCCTAACACTGTGATCCTTTAATACAGTTCCTCATGTTTTGGTGGCTTCCCAACCATAAAATTATTTTTGTTGCTACTTTATAACTGTAATTTTATTTCTGTTATGAATTGTAGTGTAAATATTTTTGGAGATAGAGGTTTACCAAAGGGTTACCACCCACAGGTTGAGAACCGCTGCTTTTGAGACACGTTACGACAGGTGAGGTGGCTCAGCCTGCCAGCACCGAGCCTGATGACCTGAATTTGGTCCCGAAGACCCACGTGGTGGAAGGAGAGAAACAACTCTCATAGGCTGCCCTCTGACCTCCACATGTGCACTATGGCAGGTGTGTGTGTGCTTGCATACCCACACCCCTACACACACACACACACACACACACACACACACACACACACACACACACGCATGCATATGGGGATACACAAATGCAATAAGTTAAAAGAAAATTAAAGAAGTATGTGCTGCTGCCCACTGTCCATGAGTCTAATCAGTACCTAGTGGCTAACAGTCATTGATACTAATTCTAACATTTCAAGAATTGGAAACATCTGGATTTTGTACATTTCTGAAAAAAAAAAGTGAACGAACAAACAAAAACCATGGCAGCACAGATTATATCCCCACAGAAGTCTGGTGAGTCACGAAGGGCAGCTATCCACTGGGGATACAGACCCACATCCACTTAGACTCGGGTTCTCCATGCTGGAAGGTAGATGTCAGGAGGGCCGTGTGACAGAACGGGAAGCAGGCTCAGAGTGTCACAGTGACTAGCCCAGACCGCACTAGTATGCAGTGGCTCTAGGTCTCGGGACTTGGAAGTACTCAGGAGCCAGGGATCCTCGTATCCTCCCCCCACCATTTCCACAGTGTTTCTTACTCCACCCCTCCCTGGGCGTCCTCTACGCCTGTCTTCCTCACACTGCTCGCTTCCTCCATCCCTTTTACTGTCATCATTACCCTGAATGTCCTGTCTGAGCGTCCACTGCTCTGCTGTTGACTTGGTTATTGGTTAATGTGTTGCCTTTTCATGAATGTGTGACGCTAGAGGACCTTTCATAGTCAATGCTAAGATCAAAAGGATCACAGAGTATTTCCCAAGCACCTAGGAAGTGCTCCGTGTGATACCGGGGATGCAACCAAAGGAATTTCCTTTCTGATAAAAACATGGAGCAAGTCCCATTGAAGCTGGATTAAGCATGTATCACCAAGTACAGGAACCACATAGGGAAGGTGGCTGGGATGGGCAGGCAGCCCAGAAGGGTGTAGCATAACCCACAAGAGCCTAGCCATGCCCGTGCACCACCAGGACTGACCTTGACCATTTGTTTACAACCTAACATCCTAACTGCTGCTGGGTTTCAGATTATTTGCCTGTGGCCATGAACAAAACTGACCTAGCCCCATCCTCATGGATTTCCCAGTCTGTGATATCAACAGGTGTTGAAGCAGAGAGCATAAACAGATAAGCACAGAGTAAGCATTCAGAGAAGATGGGAAGGTGTGCTAAGGAAGTCATGATGCGAGAGACCTCAGGTTGGCTAGCAGGACCTGAGAAAATCCTGTTTCTTCTGAGACCTGAAAAATGAGAAAAATAAACCAACAGGACAGTCTGGGGAAGAACCTTCCAGACAGAAGCAGGTTCAAGGGCTAAGGCCTTGTGTGTGTGTGTGTGTGTGTGTGTGTGTGTGTGTGTGTGTGTGTGCCAGAGAAGAGGTCAGTGTGACTAGTACAGGTTAGATGGCAGGGGGAAATCAGGAGGGAGAGGAGGAAAAATGGGGACCATGTCCTGCAAGAGTGTTGTCATCAAGCCAGGCGGTGGTGGCGCACGCCTTTAATCCTAGCACTCGGGAGGCAGAGGAAGGGGGATTTCTGTGAGTTCGAGGCCAGCCTGGTCTACAGATTTAAGTTCCAAGACAGCCAGGGCTACACAGTGAAACCCTGTTGCTGTGGAATAATCCTTTTGTACACTGAAGATTTGTCACTCTGATTGGTTTAATAAAAAGCTGATTGGCCAGTAGCCAGGCAGGAATTATAGGTGGGACAACCAAACTGGCAGAATGATGGGAGAAGGAGAGTGGAGCCAGAAGGATATCCTGAGGAAGCAGGATAAGTAGAAAATGAGGTAACAAGACATGAACCACGTGGCAAAGTATAGGTAAGAAATGTGGGTTAATTTATATGTAAAAGTTAGGTAGTAATAAGCCTGAGCTATTTGCAGAGCATTTATAATTTATATTAAGTCTCCGAGTCAGTTATTTGGAAAGCAGCTGCCGGTTATTTGGGAACAGGAGGTTGGGACAGGAAAACTCTGCCTACAACCTGTCTTGGGGAGGTGGGGAGAAAAGAATGCTGTTATGTTTGAGTATGTTTCTGGAAGATTCCTTTGTTGTGTGGGGAAATGACTCGGGTGTTAAGAGTGGATCAGCGCCGGGCATTGGTGGCACACGCCTTTAATCCCAGCACTCGGGAGGCAGAGGCAGGCGGATCTCTGTGAGTTCGAGGCCAGCCTTTGCTACCAAGTGAGTTCCAGGAAAGGCACAAAGCTACACAGAGAAACCCTGTCTCGAAAAACCCAAAAAAAAAAATAAAAGAGTGGATCAGAGACCAGTGACCTGCAGAGCTGTTCAGTGATCCAAAGTGAGCAGTGTTTGTGGCAGACGAGGCCAGCAGAGAGTTCAGAGGTCCTGGTTGGGTTGGCCACTTACCTCCATCACTAGGGAGAACCTATTCTTTTAGACAATGTAGCTCCTTCAGGCTTGTGGAGGAGGAGAAAGTTTGGGAACCCACCCCTAACCCCAATAAGAGATAGAGAAACCTCTGGGAGGGCCCGTGGAAGCCGCTTTCCAGGCAGGCAAGCTTTGGAAAGAGTTCAGGGCTATGTGGACTCCGCCCTCCTTGAGGTCCACACCAGGCCCCATCCTTACTGTTTCTAAGCGAGTCTTCTGCATTTCCATAGGGCCACCCTAACATCATCTCCTGCCTCTGTGTCAGCGAAGACAGGCGATGGATTGCCACAGCAGACAAAGGACCAGACTGCCTCATAATTATGTGGGACTCCTTCACAGGGTAGGCTTCCTCATTCTAATTCCTGCAGAGGATCATCAGCCACTGTGACCGAGAAAGGGATAAATAATATTGTCGCCAAGAAACTTGGTTTGTTGGTGGCCCAGAGTAGACTGGACCGAGGGAGGGTCACAGTAACCCAGCTCATGAAAGGGTAGAGCATACACTGGATGCTAAATCTGTCACAACCGGGAACCTTACTTCTACATCAGATTTTCATTGAAGTTCTTTTTTCTTTTCACAGGGTCCTCTGCAGCCTTTACCTATAACCAGTCCTCTTTTTCAAGTCCACTGTTATCTGTCTCTCTGTGTATGTGTGTGTAGAGTTTTATCTTTAACTAACTACTTACTCTGTGTGTTTGTGTGTGTGTGTGTGTGTTGAAATAGTAGTTTACTCTCTTACAGATCTAGAGGTATTAAACTAAGGTACTAGCAGGTCTATTCCTTTGGGACCCTGAGGATGACACTGTCCCAGGATGCTCCCTTTGCTTCTGCTGGCTGCTGGCAGTCCTGGGTGTCCTTTGGCATCTGGTCTCTGCCTCCATCTTCTCGTGGCATTTGCCCCCATCTCTGTGTCTCCTCTTCCATAGGACATGGGCCTTAGAGCCTTCCTAATCCAGTATGATGTCACTTTGGCCAACTGTACCTGCAAAGACTCAATTTCTTGCTTTCTTTTTAAAATTACTTTTTTACTGTGTGTGTGTGTGTGTGTGTGTGTGTGGTGTGTGTGGTGTGTGTGGTGTGTGTCTGTGTGTCTGTGTGTCTGTGTCTGTGTACACACCATGGCCTTCAAGTGAAGGTTAGAGGAGAGCTTGCAGAGTGTGCTCTCTTCCAACACCCTGTGGGTCCCGGGGATCGCACTCACAAGTAGTCAGACTTGATGGCAAGCACTAAGCCAGCTCATCTTCCCCAAAGACTCTCTTTCTTTCTTTTTTTGAGGGAGGGGGCAGGTTTTGAGACAGAGTTTCTTTGTGTAGCTTTGGAGCCTACCCTGGAACTCACTCTGTAGACCAGGATGGCCTCGAACTCACAGAGACCCACCTATCCCTGCCTCCCAAGTGCTGGGATGAAAGGTGTGCGTCACCATGTTAACCATTTTATTTACTTTTTACATTTAGTTATTTGTGTGTGTGTGTGTGTGTGTGTCCACACATGCCACAGCACGTGTGTGGGGTTCATAGATACTAGTGGGAGATGGTTCTCTCCCTCTATGTGGGTTCTGGGTGTTGAACTGAGGCAGTCAATCTTGCCAGCAGGCGCCTGTTGCCACTGAGCCATCTCACCAGCCCTAGTTATGTTTATTATTTATTTTTGGGTTGTTTTGAGACAGGGTTTTGCTATAGATCCAGTCTGTCCTTGAACTCATGATCCTCCTGAGCACTGGGGTTCTAAGTGTGCACCCCCACATCCGGCAGCCATTTTTAAATGTATATAATCCAGTGAGCTGCTTCCAGATATTGCCATCACTGCAGCAGCAATCATGCTCTGAGCTGCTCCCATCCTCTGTGCCCCAGCTCCCTCGACACATCTTCTGCCTCCATGGATGTGTCTACTCCAGACATTGCCTGGGAACGGAGTCACGAAGCATGTGGACTTTGTGCTTTTCTCATGGAGCGAAACACCTTTAAAGCTCACCCTGAGCCGGGCGGTGGTGGCGCACGCCTTTAATCCCAGCACTCGGGAGGCAGAGCCAGGCGGATCTCTGTGAGTTCGAGGCCAGCCTGGTCTACAGAGTGAGTTCCAGGAAAGGTGCAAAGCTACACAGAGAAAACCTGTCTCGAAAAACCAAAAAATAAAATAAAATAAAATAAATAAAAATAAATAAATAAAAAAGCTCACCCTGTTACAGCATTCCAGTCTTTTTTGGTTTAAAAAAAAAAATTTATTTAGAGACTTGAGCAATGGCTCAGTGGTTAGGATCACAGACTGCTCTTCTAGACGACCCAGGTTCGATTCTCGTCCACCACATGACAGCTCACAGCCATCTGTAATTCCAATCCCAGGAATTCCTAGGCCCTTTTCTGGTCTCTGGGGGCACTGCATGCATATAGTGCACGGACATATATGCAGGTGAAACACCCATCCACAAACACACAAATAATCAAGTATTTAATTTTATCTTATGGGTGTGGGAAATCATGAGAGGGCGTCAGATCCCCCGGAAATGGAGTTACAGATGATTGCCAGCTGCCGTGTGGGTGCTGGGAACCAAACCCAGCTCTTCTGCAAGAGCAGCCAGTGCTTTTAACTGCTGAGCCGCCTCGCCAGCCCTGCGCTGTCTTTCAAATTCCGTTGACCATCAGCGCCACAGGAATGAGGCATGACTCGTCACTGAAGACATTCGTCACAACTTTTCTGAAAACCTAAGTGAATTATTCTAGCTGAAAATTGAAGTCTGCCCTGGCCATCATCGCCGGTTACAGCGCTTTTTCCAGTGATAATCAGTCTGGCGCACTTCCTTCTGGAACATCTGCTACTGATTTAAACACACACAGAGGGCCTTCATCGTGTGGTTTTTTTCTGCACGGTATTTTGTACAGTCATTTCCCAAGAATAAATCTGATGATGCAGCTCTCTTGACCCTGGCTTGCAGAGAACACATACCCCACACCAGAGCCGCAAAGGCCCTTTCCTCAGACAGGGAACTGTCCCCACCTATATGCTTGAGGTCCCTGTGGGCTGTGTGGCGCCCCACATTTTCTTGCCACAGAGCCCCTGTGACAGCCGCTATGAACAGTCCTCTGTGTGCCACTGGCTGGGACAAAGTCTGTGCTCCAGCTGAAGGACACTGGCTCTCTGTCATCTGGGAAGTGTCAGCTAACTAAAATGCAGCCCCAGACGTTCCCATGGCAGCCCTCACATCGTTGGGGATGGGAGCCTGGAGCTCACGGCGGGAGAATGGGCCTCAGCCCTGGAAAGGTTTGAATCAAATCACTGAGTTCTGTAGTATTTACATACATATGACCCAAAAAACTCGTTCATAATTTTAGGACTGCATAAAGTTTAAGAGAATTTGACGTATCGGAGTCTCTAGCAGATTAGATTTGTGATTCTAATTGAAATGTGTGGCTGGCTGATTTAGACTTCCGATTTTAAATAGAAATCATTTTAGCTTTATAAACAGTGTTAGAAATACTTACAAAAACTGAAGGTTTGCCATATTTGTGGATAAATTTATTAGACTTATTGGAATTACTTCAGTGTTGGTGAGAAATTTGTTTCTTAATTAGACCACAAAAAATTAACCATAAAACTGAATGTATTATATTTCCACACCCAGCTTTAAAAGCTTTTTTAAGATTAAAAGCCAAATTTGTGTAGTCATACATTAATCAAAGCTGCACAAAGGTGACTGAAAAATATGCTACATTCATAAAGTGAGTAGGATTTGTTTTGAGATAGTGACTTCCTAAATCATCTAGGGTGACCTGGAATTCACTGTGTAGCCCAGACTGGCCTGACACTCAGGATTCTCCTGTCTCAGCCTCCAGCTACTGGGCTGACAGATGTTGGCCGCCACTCCCAGCTAATCTTTTGCTATGGTCGTGGCTGCAGTAGTAGGAATTGAGCCTGGGGTTATACACAGGCTCTGTGGGCACTCCCTCACTGAATTACATCCCCAGCCCTGAGTAAGACTTTTCAATTGAACAAAAACCTTAAGGAAGAATAGTGTTTTTCTTTAATTTGTCACTTTAATAAAGAGAATATTAAATTCTAAGACCAGAAACAACCTCTGAATAATCTTTTATGGGCTATAAGTTATCAGATCGGATATCATAAAACTCAAACCAGGCACCAAGCTGTAGGTGGACTTTCTCTGTCCGGCCAGTGGGCTCCCAAATAACCACACAGAGACTTATTACTAATTATAAATGCTCGGTTGATAGCTCAGGTTTGATACTAACTCCTACCACTTAAATTAACCCATATTATCTCTGCTCCACCATGTGGCAGTACCTTTTCTCAGTACAGCATGTTCATCTCCTGCTTCCTCTGCGGCTGCCTGGTGACTCCACCCTTCTTCTTCCCTGCATTCTCTCTGCCCCCAAAATCCTGCCTAGCTATTGGCTGTTCAGCTTTTTGTCAAACCAATCTGAGAGACAAATCTTCACAGTGTACAAAGGGATTATTCCACAGCACCAAGATGGGCTACAATAGTGAGACTCAGTCTCAAAAAAAAAAAAGCTCTGAGTCTAGCTGGGAACCCATGTCATAAAGAAGAAAGCAGTGATGGGTCAACACTGTTCCCGTTGGGTCTAGACACGAAGGCGACTGTCCACAGAGTCTTCCAAGAAGAGACATGGCTGACATGACCTTCTGTTGGGAGACTTTTGTGGACATCCTCTTGCGTGGGTCAGGGTTCCCTCAGGGTCAAGTCGGATGTTCCATGACTCTCCAGGGCTGAGGTCCATTCTCCCACCGTGAGCTCCAGGCTCCCATCCCCAACGATGTGAGGGCTGCCATGGGAACGTCTGGGGCTGCATTTTAGTTAGCTGACACTTCCCAGATGACAGAGAGCCAGTGTCCTTCAGCTGGAGCACAGACTTTGTCCCAGCCAGTGGCACACAGAGGACTGTTCATAGCGGCTGTCACAGGGGCTCTGTAGCAAGAAAATGTGGGACGCCACACAGTCCACAATCTCACTGCCACCCGATCACCCCTCCCAGTTTAAGTCAGTGACCTCCCACCCCCACATACTTGCTCCTGCCCTCTCTTGCATTCATTAATTCCCATTGCAGTTTACACGTCACCTAACTGAATTCGGCATGTGTCAAGACTCTGAATGAACTGCCCTGTTGTGAGTCTCAGCATGGGAACAGAGTAGGAGTGTGTAAGTGAAAACATGAAAATGTCTCCTTACTCAAACCCAGGCTCCAAACCAGAGCCACGAAGTATGTTGGGAATCTGTTCCAGGTTTTACGTGTCTGAAGGAGTGTGCATGTCCACACAAGGGAACAGGCTGTGTTTGCCTGTTTGCACTTGGATTATTATTATTATTATTATTATTATTATTATTATTATTATTTTCTTTCTTTTTTTTTTTTTTTTGGTTTTTCGAGACAGGGTTTCTCTGTGTAGCTTTGCACCTTTTCCTGGAGCTCACTTGGTAGCCCAGGCTGGCCTCGAACTCACAGAGATCCGCCTGGCTCTGCCTCCTGAGTGCTGGGATTAAAGGCGTGCGCCACCAACGCCCAGCTATTATTATTTTCGAGACAGGGTTTCTCTGTGTAGTTTTGGAGCCTGTCCTGGATCTCACTCTGTAGACCAGGCTGGCCTCGAACTCACAGAGATCCGCCTGGCTCTGCCTCCCAAGTGCTGGGATTAAAGACATGTGCTACCACCGCCCAGCGCATTATTTTTTTTCACATGTTTAGGTCACTTATTCGGCTCAAACCTCATTAAACAAATGTTTTAATTGTGGTCTGGAGAGATGGCTCAGTGGTTAAGAGCCCTTTTCTTCCAGAGGACTCAGGTTGATTCCCAGCACGCTCATGATGGCTCACAATCATCTGTGATAACAGTTCTAGGGGACCCAGTGCCCTCTTTTGGCCTTGGTGGGTGTCAGGTTCACATGTGGTACACAGATATACTTGTAAGTGAAGAAGAATTGTTTTAATTGCCTCTCTACCAGCAATTGCTTTTTTTTTTTTTTTTTTTTTTTTTGGTTTTTCAAGACAGGGTTTCTCTGTGTAGTTTTGGAGCCTGTCCTGGAACTCACTCTGTAGCCCAGGCTGGCCTTGAACTCACAGAGATCCACCTGCCTCTACCTCCCGAGTGCT
Source organism: Peromyscus nudipes (assembly GCA_902168325.1). Taxonomy (NCBI): domain Eukaryota; kingdom Metazoa; phylum Chordata; class Mammalia; order Rodentia; family Cricetidae; genus Peromyscus; species Peromyscus nudipes. The sequence continues at coordinate 39,317 of CABHPH010115905.1, forward strand.
GGGATTAAAGGCGTGTGTCACCACCGCCCGACCAGCAATTGCTTTTTAAAACATTATTCATTTTTTTTTATCACATCCATTTATTTGGGAGGCACAGGCATGTGGTGACTCAAGTATGGAGGTCAGAGGACAACTTGTGGGAGTCGGTTCCCTCCTTCCACCATGTAGGTCCCTGGGATCAAACTGGGGTCATCAGGTTTGGCGGTAAGCATCCTTTGCCCTGAGCCTCTTGGGAGGCAGAGCCCGGTGGCCCGGAAGTCATGGTAGGTGCACTGGAGCAAAGCAGCTCCCCTCACGCTAGCCAGGAAGCACACGAAGGGCCTGGGGGAAGCTATCTTCCCGGGACATGACCCCAGTGACTATTTCCGTAAGGCCCCACTTTCTAGTCTCCCTCACCCCTGTGTGTGTGTGTTGGGGGCTGCATATGTTAGTGGTCAGAGTGTGACTTTGGGGAGCCATCTTCTATTACTCTCTACCTTATTCACTGACACAGGGTCTCTCAGTTGAATCCAGAGTTTGCCGATCTGTCTAGTCTAGCTACCCAGCTTGCTTTGGGGATCCCTGTCTTGGCCTTCCAAGCACTAGATTAACAAGAGGGCTACTGCATTTATGTGCACATTCTGGGGACCCCAACTCTGGTTTTGCTTGCATGGCAAGTGCTCTAACCACTGAGCCATCTCCCCAACCCCACATTCTAGTTTCTGCCGTCACCCAGTAATGCCATCATACTATGAATCGATCCAGGAATTAATCCATTGATAAGCATAAAGCCTTCAGGATTCAGTCACTTCCCCAAAGTCTTTCAGCTGATAGCCAGGCCTTTGTGGACATTGCCGGTTCAAGCCTTACAGCATCCTTCATGTCTGGCAAAAGCGCCCTGGATAGAATCAGCACCAGGAAGAAGTGAATGAGGGACCGGAGTGCTCCTGAAGACAGTACCCAGCACACTCACCCCTGCTGCTCTGAGTTAGACCTGCTGTTGTTATTGAGATAACGTTCAAATAATGGAAAACCGGACACATGAACGTTTGCTGTGAGGGTTGGCATCTGGTCACAGTGTCACACAAGCATCACCTTTACCGTGTTACAAAACCATTTCTTTGTCCCCTGGGAGCATTGGCTTTCCATGTCCCCTCACCACCCCCAGGCTGTTTTCTGCTCACAGAGTCAGTACATTTCCTATCTGTGGGCTCGCGTGTGTGAGCTTTTATGTCTGGCTTCCTTCATTAGCGTCACGTTCCCGGGGTGTGTCTGAGTCATGGCACGTATCAACGCATCTTTCCTCTTTGTGGAAGAATGAATAATAATGACTGTTTGCTCATGTATTATTGATGAATAAAAATGAATTAATTCAGCTGTGCCTGCTAGCTCATAGCTGTAACCCCAGCACTCAGGAGGATCAGAATGTGGAGGCCAACCTGGGCTACAGAGCAAGATCCTGTCGGAAAAAAGGGGTGGGTGGGTGGGTGGGTGGGTGGGAGTGACATGGCTTAGCCGTTACGAGGCTGGCTGCTCTTGCTGAGTTCAGTTCTTAGCATCCATGTGCGGCAGTTCACCGTTTGTAACTCCAGCTTCATGGGATCGAATGTCCTCTTCTGGCCTCCACAGGCCATTTACATGCATATATCTGTGCACACATAGACATCATTTTAAAATAAAATAAATATTTAAAAAAGAATAAATTGCCAGGCAGTAGTGACACTCGGGTCTACAGGGGTGTTCCAGGACAGCCAGGGCTACACAGAGAAACGCTGTCTCAAAAAAATAAAAAAAGGGCTGGAGAGATGCTTCAGAGGTTAAGAGCACTGATTGCTCTTCCAGAGGTCCTGAGTTCAATTCCCAGCAACCACATGGTGGCTCACAATCATCTATGATGGGATCTGGTGCCCTCTTCTGGCCTGCAGGCATTCATGCAGGCAGAACATTGTATACATAATAAATAAAATAAATCTTTCAAAAACGTATATATCATAGAAAGAATAAATTATTTAGACAATAATGTTAATTAGACATGAATATTCCTTTGCATAGACATCAATCATACTTTGTTATGTTTTTGGAAGGTTTGGGCTGAGTTCAGCCCTGTCACAGCCACAATGGGAAGCCAGGTATCCCTCGGCAAGGCCGTCCCTCTCTGTTCTGTTTTTCAGAATCCCTGTGCACACCATATTTGACAGCTGTCCAGAAGGTAATGGCATAAGATCAATAGCCATCACCTGTGACGCCAAGCTTCTGGCTACCATCTCAGATGCCGAAATCCAGGTAACATGCCAGACGTCTTTGCAGCCACCTCTGCACAGACCACCTGGTGTGTGTGTGTGTGTGTGTGTGTGTGTGTGTGTGTGTGTGTGTGTTCTAGACTTCACAGTGCAGAGTTGGGGGCCCCGTGCTTAGGGCTTGACTGAGTCTTTTGCTCAGTTACCTGAGACCGCAGGGTTCCCATATCCCTAGGCTTCTCCTTGGGCCCTCAGGGGCCTCTTCTGTCCCTCACTATGTTCTCTCTTGCAGAAAGTGTGCATCTGGAAGTGGACTTTGGCAGTGGAGAAGCCTGCATGCACTCTCGATCTTCCCAAAGAGTATGGTTTCCAGGTGCGTCGTGTTTGAGCCTGGGAGTGCTAGCCCGTGCTTATGCTGAGGCTGCCTTGTGGGGTCTCTTTGTGTTGGTGGGGTTTTGTCATGGTGCAGAAGGGCCTTTGAACAATACTTTCCTAGCCCAGACCTCGTTTTATCCTTCCTAATAACAGCTAATGTGTTTGACACACTTGCTACGTCCCAGATCCTGCGCAGTTCTTTACTTACGTTATCTCCCATGATCTACACAAACAGGCAGGTGCAGAGTTATTAACGTCTGTGGATTGCCACTATTAATTATTAAGTAATCTATCTAAAGCCACCCCGACAACAGCCTTCTTTACTCCAGAAGCAGGCGCTCGGCTGCTTCTAACGTTGCGGTGAGTTGGTGAGGTGTATGGATACTTCGGTGTCAGCTTGCGTAAGAAGGCTTGGCTAGGACAGCCAGAGCACTACCCTGAGGCCTCTCTGTGTCCCACAACACTGCTTCTCATGTTTTCTTTCTTCCTCCGGTGGGTATATAGAGGACTCGTCTATAGCTGGCCCTGTGGTACCTGGGTCACGGGACCTGAAACTCAGAGTGTCAAGTGACTAACTCAGCAAGATCAGGTCCTGATGCAGTCAGATGTCCAGCTGCCCCAACTCCACCATCCTGTCAATCACTCAGAATTTGCACTGACCCAACAGTGTGTGTGTGTGTGTGTGTGTGTGTGTGTGTGTGTGT
>CABHPH010115906.1:0-23740 GCA_902168325.1 Peromyscus nudipes
TGTGTGTGTGTGTGTGTGCATGTGAAGGCCAGGGTGAACCTTGGGTGTCTTTCTCAATTGTTTCTCTGCCATGTTTCTTGAGACAGACTGGACTAGTTAGTCAACAAGCCCCAAAAAAACCTCTTGTCCTGGCCTCCCCAGCCCCTTACATGCACTTATGTGGGTGTGGGGCACCTAAATGTAGGTCCTCAGGCTTGCACGGAAAGGCATGTATCCAACTAGACAACTTCCTATACACTAATTGTTTAGGGCATGGGGTTAAACCAAAAACCTGTACATGTGCAGTATAGACACCATTTTTCCCATGTTTTCAGTCCAGAGTTGGTTGAATTCACGGCTACTGAACCTGTGGATACAAAAGGCCTACTGTATCTCTATCCCTCAGCTCAGTCAGCTGCAAACATCAAGAATCAATAAAATTATTTAGAGCAAATATCAGAGTTGTTTGTCTTTTGAGACAGGGTCTCATAATTTAGCCCAGGCTGACCTGGAACTTACCATGTAGCCCAGATTGACTTCAAACTCTCCATCCACATACCTTATTCTCACAAGTGCTAAGATTACAAAGCAGAGTCACCATTTCTAGCAAAAAAAAAGTATTTTGTTTTAAGATTTTTTTTTTACTTTTTTTTATAATTTAATTTAATTTTATATATCAGCCACAGATTCCCCTGTCCTCCCTCCTCCTGCCCCCCCTCCCCCCAACCCACCCCCCATTCCCACCTCCTCCAGGGCAAAGACTCCCCTGGGGATTCAGCTCAACCTGGTAGATTCAGTCCAGGCAGGTCCAGTCCCCTCCTCCCTTTACCCAGGCTGAGCAAAGTGTCTCAGCATAGGCCCTAGGTTCCAAACAGTCAGCTCATGCACTAAGGACAGGTCCTGGTCCCATTGCCTGGATGTCTCCCAAACAGATCAAGCTAATCAACTGTCTCACTTATCCAGAGGGCCTGATCCAGTTGGGGGCTCCTCAGCTATTGGTTCATAGTTCATGTGTTTCCACTAGTTTGGCTATTTGTCCCTGTGCTTTTTCCAATCATGGTCTCAACATCTCTCAATCATACAGTCCTCCTCTTTCTCCCCAATTGGATTCTCGGAGCTCCACCTGGGGCCTGGCCGTGGATCTCTGTATCTGCTTCCATCAGTCATTGGATGAGAGTTCTACCATGACAGTTAGGGTGTTTGGCCATCTGATCACCAGAGTAGGTCATTTTGGGCTGTCTCTCAACCATTGCCAGCAGTCTATTGTGGGGGTATCTTTGTAGATTTCTGGGGACCTCTCTAGCACTTTGCTTCTTCCTATTCCCATGGGGTCTTCATTTATCATGGTCTCTCTTTCCTTGTTCTCCCTCTCTGTTCTTGATCCACCTGGGATCTCCAGCTCCCCTAAGCTCTCTTTCCCTCAACCCTTGCCCTTCATTATCCCCCCTCACGTCCAGTTTGCTTATGCAGATCTCATCCATTTCTCTGTCTTTGGGCGATCCATGTGTCTTTCTTAGGGTCCTCTTTACTAGGTAGCCTCCCTGGAGTTGTGAGTAGCAGTCTAGTCATCTTTGTTTTACATCTAGTATCCACCTATGAGTGAGTACATACCATGCTTGTCTTTCTGAGTCTGGGTTACCTCACTCAGGATGATTTTTTCTAGATCCATCCATTTGCCTGCAAACCTCATGATGTCATTGTTTTTCTCTGCTGAGTAGTACTCCATTATGTATATGTACCACATTTTATTTATCCATTCTTCAGTTGAAGGGCATCTAGGTTGTTTCCAGGTTCTGGCTATTACAAATAATGCTGCTATGAACATAGCTGAGCATGTGCCCTTGTGGTATGATTGAACATTCCTTGGGTATATGCCCAAGAGTGGTATAGCTGGGTCGTATATGAGTATTCACCTGCATGTATATATGTGTTCCATGTATGTGGCTGGTGCCCACGGAGGCCAGAAGGCATCAGATCTCCTGGAACCAGAGTTACTGACAGCAATGAGCTGCCATGTGGGTGCTAGGAACTGAACTTGGGTCCTCTAGAAGAACAACCAGCATTCTTAACAGCTCAAGTGCCTCTCCAGCCTTTAGAAATGTTTTTTAAATAGTAGTTCTATTTTTTTTTCTAGTTAAAGAACCAGGCCTCTTTGGAGAAACAAATAATTCCTGTGCTGGAGAAAGGTAGGTACAAGACAGCCCTGGAACCACTAATGATGTCAAAAAGTAATAAAATGCTAAAAACATTATCAAGCTCTATCAAACAGAAAATAAATTTATAATTGACATCAAAATGAATGATAGCAGGAAGTACCTCATTATAGCTGAATGCCAATTAATCCATATGGAAAGAGTGCAAACAACCCATTAAGTTATCAATTCATATTTAAATTAACAACACATACTAAATCCGGGGCTTGAACAAGCTTGATGAGAAATAAGATACATATATAGTCTTAAAGCATTTCCTCACAAGCTACTTATTATTTATAAAAAGGAAAATACTAACTGTATAAAAAGAATCATAAGTCATGAACGACTTAGTTTAACATAATCAGATTTAACATCACGATGACAGAGCAGACATCAGACACGGTCAGATATGAGGCGACAAGGAGGAGGCGACAGCATGCCAGAGGTGTTCCAGGTTAAAGCGTAAACTCTGAATCTAAGCCTCAGAACCACCAGACAAATGCCACTGGACATTCTACAAAACAACTGCCCTTCAAACCTTCAATGCCTTAAAAGATAAAGAAAAGTCAGAAGCATTTCCTACATGGAAGGACCTGAGCCTACCTTGTATTTCAAGATTATCAAAAAATCAGGACACATATTTGGGGTGGGGACTGGTTTCTCATTATAGAAAAACCGAGATGCAAATAGGAAAGAAGGAAAAACGAGGGACAGTCTGGAGTTGGGAGCCGGCAGGAACTGACAACAGGGTACACTGAGCTCTAGGTGAAGCCCATACCGAAAACAAGCATCTGCAGGTGACTCTCGGTATTGCAGCTAAATTACAGCACAACAGACTAAAGACAGTATTATGTTAAGACTAAACTTCCAATTCAGCATACTGTGATTATTGGGGAGAATATTCTTCTTGTGCTTTAGAATTAAGAGCTTTGAGAATAATGTTTGCAACCTGCTTTCAAATGATTCAGGACAAAGTCATAGTAAATGTGTACCTGTAAAGAATAAAGCAAAAGTACCCAAATACTAAAATGATTGAAATCTGTGGGCTATTTTTCTTTGTTAGAAGTTATTCTAAAAATGAAAGCAACTCCAATTAAATTTTTAATTTAAAATGCAAGTACCAAGAACTAAATTGTGTTTACTTTATTTTTATTAAAATTCTTAGAAAGTTCATACAATGTATTTTGATCATATTGACACTCCCAATCTTTCCCAGATTCACTCCCTTTACCCACCCACTCAACTCTGTAACCACATTTTCTTTAAGTCCACAGAATCCAATTTGTGCTACCCATATACTCTTGAGTGGGTGGCCATTCACTGGAGCATGGCTGACCTAATGGTAGGTGGCCTTTTAGTACAACAGACTCCCCTCTCCCAGCAGCTACCAACTGACAATGGCTCCTCACGTAGGGATGGAACCGAGGGCTCCCCTCTGCTCTCCGTGCTGGGATTTGGTCTGGCTTGAGCTGCGCAGGCCAATGTCTGCCGTTGTTACACTGTGCAGCTGTCCTGCTTTGCTGGGAAAATTTCCTTGTCATCGCCGTCTGGCTCCTGCAACATTTCCTTCCACCCAGTCTTCTACAATTTTGTTGTTGGTCAGGGTGTTTTTTTCCCTTTGCTTTTTTCATTTTAAAAGTTTTTATACTATAATCGAGGCAAGTTAAAGTAGGCTAACATCCACAGAGTTAATGATTTGTGTTAGTGAAAGAAGTACTTTCAGTCAGTCATTGTGATTCATAAATGCCTACTTTTATACCTTTGTGATTAAAAATGATATTTGACACTTTTAGTCAATACACTCATATATTAAACCATACTTTGGATTAAACTAGTAACTATTCTGAAAATGAGTAGCTTAACTTTTTAATTTTCTTATAAACATGAAAACAGCAAGACTTATTTAATCTCTGATACATCCCTAAATTATTAAAACCAGGCATTTACCTTCATTTACATATTTTTCAATCAAGCATTCATAAAAGATAAAGTCTATGGGCTAGGAAGATGTCTCAGTGGTAGCAAAGATGCCACCAAGCATGACAACCCAGGCTTGATCACTGCAGGACCCAGTGGTAGAAGAGGACTAACTCCCACAAGTTGTCCTCTGACCTCCACACATGTGCCTTGGCACGTGAGTGCCCATGTATGTACACACATACAACAAATAGATGTAAAAATTTTAACAAAAACCTACAAAGCATACTATGCACTATTCAACTTTTCAGTTTGCAAAATTCAAGTTTATAATATTGAACAAATCTATTGCACAAACTTGGAAAACTATCACATTCAGAATCCATTTAAACTGATATTCTCAAATAAAGTAACCATACTGGAAGTAATTTCTCATCAATGATCAGCCTGGGTCTTCAGCTGCACTAAGACTAATGCAGGAATTAAATCATAAAGCACAGAATCTAAAATCTACTTTCTAAAATGCCTTGGGATTAACTTCACTGGCATGAACCTCAAATACGCTGATTATCAGACTCAGTGTTTCTGAGATTAATAAAAGCACCACTGGTTGCTAGTCCCCATCTTAAGCCTCATCCTCTGCATTCAGGAAGTTTGTATTTCCCAGATGCAGAGGGGAACCTCCATGAGTTTCATTTGTCCCAAATTCTTTTTCTCATAAAAATATGCTCCCTTCATTTCATAGCAGAGGGGAGAGGAAGGATCTCACAAATAACCCCACCACCTTTGAAATCTTCTAGGTCACAGGGCAACAGCGGCAGTTACCTGAGAAAGTGTTGCTCATGTGGAGGAAAGGACAGAACACTCACAGTCTTACTTTCCTGTGTAAGGACAGAAACCCACAGCGAACTGCGTTTGGCAGAAATGATGAAATGCAGAAGCATTGTAGACTAGCAAGGGTGTGGTGAAGTGAGAGGTCTTCAGGCCTGCTGCCTCTTGGTAGTGCAGTTCTAAGTATCTGTTAAGGCTGGAAAGGACCCTTTCAAGCATCTCCCTGAAAAACAAGGCTTCCTCTCCCAACCCTGCCCCACACACAGTATCTACTTAAAGCACTGTTTGGAAAGCAAGTACAGAAAGCATGTAAGTTTATCAACAGGGATTATGTTCAAGAATATAAACACAGGTACACATTGTTAATATCAAGATCTCAAGGAATATTTGCCAAACATATAGAGCAGCCATGGTTGGCCTCCCCAGACTGGAGAAGGAATCAAGGAGTTCAGGGACCACGAAGATTTATGTGGGACGCTTTCAAGTTTAGAACCCATTTTCTTTGTATGTCTCTAACATAATTTTGCTGCGGGCCGCAGGAATATATCATAAAAACTCAGCTGGTTATGGCAAAGTCACTACCTGGAGGGATCAGGGAATTCCTCCAGAGGAAGCCAAATGCCAAGGAGCTTTTGGTGTTACTTGGCTTGTTATATATCAGCTGCATTCTGTTATGAAAATCATGTGTATCTTCATAGTTTTCCCAGTTCACTTTTCCCTAAGAAGGGCTAACAGTGTGGACTGATCACTCTCTGGACATACACATTCCAGGTATTTGGAAAACAGCCTCAGGAAAGGCTTTCTCTGGAATCAGATATCTCCCTTGGCCACTTTCAAGGACTAGCAGTAATAACAGTCCAAATGCACGTCTCCTGATTTAAGATAAATTCCACAAGGAGACACCGCCTAGGTCATTTTACACAATTTAGCTCGGACCCTCCTTTCTTATAGCCTTACTAACTTTATAGACCTCTAACTCCTTATCTAACTACTTCTAGGAATATTTAGATAACTTTCTGTGCTGACAGCTATGCTCAGCCAGAACCCCAGTTCAAACCTCCCTGTAATTATCATCATTGGCAGCATCCGGCCAGGTCTATCCCCAGATGGAGGAAAGTACCTTATCAGAGATACCTCTTTACTCTCTAAGAACAGACTTAAGCATCCAGGCTACCTGTTTGAGAAGGCCTGGCGGATGTGCCAATTAAGCTTTACTTCCTCCTTTCCCAAACCTTACCTCTAGTTCCAGATCTCCCTTTAACTATCACCAGAGGCATCTAGCTGTACACAGGTTGCCTAGTGACTGAGCACACTTTCCCCCACCCTGCAGAAAAAAAATAGCAGATAGCTTGGACAGATAGGAGCCACAGGAAAAAAAGAAGACAGTTTTATTTTCTCCCATTGACCTAGCAACTTACAGATTCTTAACATTTTCTACCAATCACATTTAAGATTATAGTTGAGCACATAAGAGCCCTCTTCTTAGATATTACCTGAATTTAGCCTTTAGTTAATTCATTTCCCCGTTAGTCACTTCCCTTTTGAGTTGCAAATGCTAATTAACAATTACTGCCTCTATGTGATTCTTATCACCCCTCCATTTGACCCTGGAAGCCTGGCTTTGCACTGCCAAGGGATTACTGCTTATAAGTGTATAGATACCAGGACTTCCAGGGCATGGATACCCTGGACGAGGGGATGGAGAAGAGAAAAGAGAATGGAAGAACTAGATGGGTAAGAACTCGAGAGGAACAAACTGAGATGGGAAAGAACTAGATTGAAGGGCTAGAAGAGAGTACTAGAGGAATGAGATGGAAGATGAGGAAGAGCCATATGGGGAAGTACTAGCTGGGTAAGAACATGCTGAAAAGGACCTAGATGAGGCAGAATTAAGATGAGAGAATTAAGATAGAACTTAGAGGGAGCAATAGATAAGTACAGAGAGAAATCAGGCAAGAAAGGAGCTAGGCATGAGAACAAGCTGTGTATATAGGATGTTATGCCAGAGGAATTAAAGCAAGTGGACTATAGAGCTTGTTGTGCTGAGATTCTATTTCCCGAAAATAGTCCTCGCCGTTAGTAGTTCTCTCTCCTGAGCCCCTGGGATGTATAATATTAAGGCTGGTCCCTCTAATATTATACAAGATAATTTTATACTAATTTTCAAAGATTAAAAAAGAACTAGATTAAATTAAACACTAGGTAAAACTACTATAGGGTGGTGGCCTAGCACACATGAGTCCTGGGTTCAATTCCCAGCATTGCATATAATGAGCATGGTGGTACATGCCTGTAATCCCCTGTGGAGCCCACAGAGGCCATCTAGTGAGACCTTACTCAGGGTCAGAGAATCTGGGTTTGCTTTACCCAGCAGGGCTGCATAATGGGATGATTTGGCTAGGGGTATGTTTACCAGGTGTTTGGAAGGGTCTACACTTGGCTGTACAGTGTGCTTTGATCTTGCAAGAGGGAGGTCTTTTGCCTCTCCCCTTGGCACATTATAAAAAGCCCTTTTGAATAAACCTCTGGGCGACTGGGTATTGACCCAGGGCCCTCCCGAAGCTATCCTGTGTCTCTATCTTTCTTATTGTCTCTTTCTATCTTTCTACCTAATATTTCCTCATTCCTCTCTCCTCCACCCAAGAACCCTTTGACAGGCCAGAGCTGGACTCTGGTAGATTCCCACAATCCCCAACACTCAGGAGGTGGAGGCAAAAGGATCAGAAGTTCAAGGTCACTTTTGACTATCTAGAAAATATGAGGCTAGCCTAGGCTACTTGACAACCTCCCAAAAAACAAACTATGAAAGGTCAATTTTATTATAAATTAGTGGAAAGTGAGAACAGTGGATAATTATGCTATATTCGAATTACTAACGTTTTCAATCCATCAGATTAAAGGCTGGGAGTCAGAGCATGAGGCTTGACCCTGTCGTCCACAAGGACCTTCCTGATACCTGCAGAGAGAACACCGCTTTCTTCATAAATACTTAAGGAAGGAAGGGGTTAGTGAAATGGCTCAGCAGGTTAAGATGTTTGCTGTGCACCCCAGACAACTTGTTTGATTCCCAGAACCCACATAAAAGTGGAAGGAGAGAAAAGGCTTCACAAAGCTGTCCTTTGACCTCCACATGCACACCATGACACAAACACCACATACAGACATCATGGATGCACACAAATAATAATGATGATGATAATATTTCATCAAAAGGTAATTTCCCTGGGTCTTATGGCTAATTTTGTTTGTCTGACTTGAATCTTTGATCTTAGATTATGTACAGATTTTTAGAGATGGAGAGAAAAGTGCCCATAGGAAAATCTTGGATTTCTGAGAACACAGAACAGAGAAGAGAGAAAAAGACACACTCCCCCGAGCACACCAGACTCTAGATATAGAAAAAAGTCTTTCTCATAGGGTATGGAAACAATTCAAATGTAGTGGAATACACTTAGGACATGTAGAAAGTTAGCAAGAAGGAATGCATTTCCTTTTAATAATGTCAGAAAACAAATACATTAATTTGCCTCTTGCTCAGAGCCTAACTAGTAAAGCTTAAGGCAGCGTTCTTTCACTGATGTATATACCAATTCCTTAAATGCAACAGTGGCACTAAGCATGCAGGAGAGAATTAGTGCTGTTGACAAAGTTTGTGTTTTCTACAAGGGATGAAAGGCTTATTATTCCATTTATTTTATAAATTGGTGTGTAAATTCTTGTGCCAGTCATTCAACATATATCATTGACCTTGTATAAGCTTAATATCAATTCACATTTTTGCCCTCTTAGAAAGAGCTTACATTTTAATTCATTTGGTTCCTTAAGCACTTTGAATTAGAATGCTATTATTATTATCACATATTTTAAATTTGCACCTTTAAGCTTACCAAGATGTAACTAACACAGTCGACGCTCACTGACCCACGTGTTCAGCACTTCGCCCGACAGCTTTGATCCCTTCTGCTGCAGGGAAACCCAAACACTGGCAGGAAATCCTCTGAGGTCTTTTCACTCTTTCTCCCTCTGCCCTTCCCTGTTCCCACTGAGAACTCAGCTATGGAACTGCCCCTCTGTGAAAATAACCTGTCTTCCCATGGGTTTCTCTGGTAGATTTTTTTCCTATCTTCTCTTTATCTCTGGTTATCTGTCTAGATGTGAATTTCTTGTTATCTATCCTGGTTGGAATTCTTTGAGCTTCTCAAATATGAGGGTCAATGTTTTCCATCAATTCTGAAAAGTCTTCTTTCATCCTTCCTCTTCTGGATCACTGAAAGATCCATGCACACATCTCTGTTGATTTTCATCCCTTTTGTTTTGTCTATTCACATGCCTACCCATCTCTGGTCATAACTGGACATCACATTTGAAAAGGTTTTGCAGAAATACTTGAAATGTAAATGCTATTATTATTCTCTACAAAGGATTTTTGTTTGGTTCTCCCAGGCTCCTGACACCCTAAACACCCTATCCAAGTTCCACACATATGGTCCCCTGGGCCTAATTTTACAACTTCACTGGGCCATTGGACACCCAGATAACGAGATAAGCATTATGTCTGGGGTACCTGAAGGTATCTGCAGAGGGATCAGCATTTGAGTGGGTGAATTGAGTAAAGCAGATGTCTTCCCCAGTATGGGTGGACATCACTCAACCCCTCGAGGGCCTGATTAGAACAAAGTGAGAAGTTTGAGCTGGACCCCCCTGATCTCCTATCCTCCACTCTCCTCGTTCTCTATCCTTGAGATATAGGACTATAATTGATAGATACCATGAGCCCTCCATCTCTCATCACTTCTACCTTTATTGCTTGCTTTTCTAGTTCTCCAGATGTAGATAATAAAGTTTACTGCCTTTCATAACCACATGGGTCAACAATACTTTCTATTAAACCCCTAGCTAGATATAGATAATAAAGATATGGATATGTAGCTTAGATATTAATATATAAACAGAAGTCTTTTTGAAGCTTTTAAATTTGTTTACATTTAATTCAGTCTTTTTGTCTTTTCTTCATTGGAAGAACTGCCTTGAATTGCCTAATCTGTCTTTAATAGGAATTGCCAGAAACTGAAGAGTAAATTTACTCAAAAACAAAGAATCATGACAACAGCCTTACAACAACATGTTATGTGGATAAATTTTAATTATATAACATTTTGAACCAACTCCAAACTTTCCTGAGCGCCATGTAATACTTATGACAATTTACTAATATTAAGTCAACATTTTTTTAGATTTAAGTGAGTTGTATGTAGAATATTTCTAGAAAAATGGCTAGCATGTAGTAAACAATGAATAAGCATCAGCAAGTATTTCTAAATTGAATGCAATGAATGAAGCATAATATTTCCTCATCATTTTATAGTAGTTAATGCTGCTCCTCTTCCTTCCTTTCCTCCTGAAAACTGGAGTTACTTATTAACTTAGCTATTAAAAACTTTAATAATGCTACTATTATTAATAACATAATCCTCTCAATGACAGTATCTTTTCAATAATAGTTTGAAGGTAGCTATAAGAAAACTAGTCAAAGGCACTGCAGATAGTAAGCTAATTATTTGATATGCAATCATTACACTCCCAATATAACTTATCATTTCTTGTCACCTGTATGGAGAGCACTTTCAGACACATCAGCAGATTGTCACAACACTTCACCAGTGAAAACTGGAACTGAGGCATTCCCATGATGGAAGCTGTCTTACTCAAACAGTAAACTCCAGCAAGAAAGCACCATGTGTGGGATGCCAGTCCCATCATGATGTTACAGCTGCATTCGATTGATCCATTTATGAGTCATATAAGTAAATGTGGAAAAGGTTTGGGGGCGGGGGTAACCTTAATCAGGTTCTACTTAATCAGGTCACTGCTTGGATGGCTTCTGCAAAGGACTCCAGGAGACAGGGCCAAACCAGAATGGAGTCACTCATGCTTGACATAATCAAATAGAATTTTTAAACAGATTAAAACTTTTTAAAAAAAATCTGTGGAATTTCAGCGGACCAATGTCAGCATTGTAAGGGAGCCCCTTCTATTTTAATCCTACCTTATTTGTTGTTGTTTTTGTGATTCTAAGGGAGAACCCAGGTCCTTGCACATTATGGAGAGAAGCTTTACCACTGAACTACATCCTCATCCCTGGGGAGTCATTTTGAGATTACCAGTAGACCCACTTTTCCCATCTTTATGGTAAACCGGTCTGCTTAGCTCTTCAGAGCCACTGTTCCCTGCCACAGAACAAGGTGTTGCTCTACTCTAAAGTCACAAATAAAAGCTAGTTACTTCAGATCTTAACATTTGTAATTCAGCCTTGGCAGTCCTAAAGGGAACCCGGGGACCATCTGTACCATCCCATTTTATGTTTGCAGAACATCCCTGCCTTGCTGGTCTATGAAGGAGGCCCTGGAATGAGGCTAAACTAAATAAAACAAAAGTTCTCCAATCAATTTGCAATCCATCTGCACAAAGCTTATGAGATACAATGTGAGATCTGTTAGAAAATGTTTACCAACACCTACTTTGGTAGGTATTTAACAGTGAACAAGGCATCATCCTCCCAGGATTTAGTCTTCATACTAAGAGAGGCAACTGAGCAAATGACTATGCTAAAGGAGAGTAGACAATACAACGGAAGAAGCATGAGGGCACAGAGAATAGAGATCGTAGAAATGGAAAGCCACTTCTCAATAGAGATCTGAGAGATACATAGAAGATAGCCAAGCAATTATGAGAAATAACACATTCCAGAAACTACACATACAGAGGTCCAGAAATAAGACAGACTATAGGGAAAGACACATCCTGACAAAGCAGAAGCAAAACCAAAATCCACTCATGGTGATGTCTCTACATCGGCTCCACTCTTACTGACAACAGTGCTACACAGGATGAAGGAAGTCAAATGCTAGAATGCAGCCAGGAGGCACACGACACATAAGAGAACTTAGCAGCCCCTGGCCTTCCACCCATTGCAAGAGTTAGAAAGCATACAGTAATTTGAAAGATTATAAATATATTTAAATCACTAGAAAGATAAAAAGGTGCTGATACCACATGACAAAAATATTATAGACCACAGAACAAAGAACACTGGAATCAAATGGAACTTTTAGGAATTAAAAACAAAATCTATGACATTCAAAACTCAATGCAAAACTTTTTGTTTTAAAGTCTTCACCTATACTTCTTGCTAAAACTAAACCAAAAAGAGTTAAAACATACAAACCCATGAAGACAAAGAAAACAAAAAAGAGGAAGTATAAAGAGAAACTTGGAAAGATGATAAAAGGAGCCAGAGACACATGGTAAGTGGTGACTGGTTTTAGAGCTCCAAGAAATTGAAGTCAACTGGGGTGAGGGTGGAATGGGGTGGCAGAAGCAGGTGAGTCAGCCGAAAACTTGAAAAGATGAGCGAGACTACTGAAAGCTTACATAAGGACTGTTAGTTCAGCACACGGGTCCTCCTCCAGAAGCCATGGGGAAGTCTGGAGGTTTCCTCTTTGGGAACATCGGCCTGCGGGGGACCACACTGGAGCTGGAGTCTGCCTTCTGAACCACAGCTACTAGAACTGACGACAAGGCTGCCTCATGCCCATGAAGGACTGGGAAGAAGAGGTCCTTTCCAAGGAAGGTGGCCGTGAGAGAAGACGCCTGCCAAAGGCTGTGCACAAGGCTGGAGATACTGCTTGACAGTTAAAAGCACTGGCTGCTTCCAGAAGATCTGGATCAAGTCTAAGGACCCACATGGCAGTGTACAACCATCTGTAACTCCAGTCTCAGGGGAAATGATGCCCTCTTCTGGCCTCCATGGGGACTGCATGTACATGGTGCATATACACACATTTGGCAAACACACAAATACATATAAAGTAAAAATAAATAAAATCTAAAATTTTTAAAAAGTTGGTACATGACCTTAACCCCCGCAACCAAGTTCATGGCCAGGCCTTGACCACTCACACGAGTCTTTAATAACCTTTTAAAAACTTTAAATTTTTTTTATTTTGTCCTATTTCATTTTCTGCGTATGAGTGTTTTGCCTACGTGTGTATCTGTGCACCATATGAATGCCTGGTGCCCAGAGGCAAGAAATTGATGTTGGAGCTCCTGGAACTGGAGTTACAGACAGTTGTAAGGTACCAAGTGAGTACTAGAAACTGAACCTGGATCCTCTGTAAGAGGAGCCAATGTTCTTAACTGTGGAGCCATCTCCAGTGATCACCTTTTGAGGGTCCAGCTCTTAAAAAAAAAACAAGACAGCCAAAGGCTACCAAACATTGGATGAAAGTTATGAACCTAAAAATTAAAGATCAATGCAAATATTTAGGAGAAGAAAGGAATGTGAAGAAAAAAGAATTAGGAAGAAAGACGATGGGAAAAAATAATAAATATCTTCAGATGAATGAAAGATGATACTGTAATATGTAGACATGGCTACAAAGAGAGACATTCTATGCATTTTACACAGCTTTTCAAACCACAAAATTTGCTAATAGAAATAAAAATTCAATAGATTTGGATGATAAAAATGAAAAATATGTAAGAAAATAGATAATGATGATACATAAAACAAAATTTTAATTACTGATCCAGGAAGTCCCAAAAAGACTTTCAAACAGAGAGAACAGAAAGAAAGACCTTACCACTGCAACAATGCGAAAGAACCTTCCAGAACTGAGGCTCATGGTTGTATAGGCTGAAAGATCTAGAACAATGGATAGGGAAAGACCCAAGCAAAGACATATTGCTGTTAAATCTCAGCATATAAAGAGTAAAGAGAAGTTCCTAAAAACTTTACAGAAAGCAACAACAAAAACAAATTAGACATTCTGCTTCTTTAATACCCTCAAATTCAGAAAAGGCTTTCATTCAAAACTGCTTTTGAGGCTGGGGAGATAACTCTGGTGGTGAAATGTTTGCTGTGTGTCTTAGTTAGGGTTTCTATTGCTGTGAAGAAACATCATGACCACAGCAACTCTTATAAAGGAAAACATTTCATTGGAGTGGCTTATAATGTCCAAGGTTTAGTCCACTATCATCATGGCGGGACATGGTGGTGTGTAGGCAGACATGGTGCTGGAGAAGGAGTTGAGAATTCTACATTTTGAT
Source organism: Peromyscus nudipes (assembly GCA_902168325.1). Lineage (NCBI taxonomy): Eukaryota > Metazoa > Chordata > Mammalia > Rodentia > Cricetidae > Peromyscus > Peromyscus nudipes. The sequence goes on from CABHPH010115906.1 coordinate 14,031, forward strand.
GCACAGGCAACAGGAACTATGTCACTGGGCATAGCTTGAGCATAGGAGACCTCAAAGCCCACCCTTTCAATGACACACTTCCTCCAACAAAGCCATACATACCCCCAACAAGGGCACACCTCATAACAGTGCTACTCCCAATGAGGGCCATTTTCTTTCAAATCACCACATTCCACTCCCTGGCCCCCATAGACTTGTAACCGCATCATAATACAAAAATGCATTCAGTCCAACTTCAAAAGTCCCCACAGTATATAACAATCTCAAACTTATTTAAAAGTCTAAAGTTCAAAGTCTCTTCTGAGAATCATACAATCTCTTAACTGTAATCCCCTATACAATCAAAATTAAAAAGCAGATCACATACTTCCAACACATAATGGCACAAGATATACATTACCATTCCAAAATGGAAGAAAAGGAAGACAGTGAGGAAATACTGGACCAAAGCAAAACCGAAAAACAGCTGGGCAAACTCCAAACTCTGCATCTCCATGTCTGATGTCAAAACACTCTTCTGATCTCCAACTCCATTCAGCTCTGTTGCCTGCAACACACTTTTCTTTTTTTATTATCTTGGGTTGGTTCCAATCCCTATTAGCAGCTCTCTTCAGCAGGTAGCCCATGACTCTAGCATCTCTAACACCTTGGGGTCTCCAAGGCAATCCAGGCTTCAACTTCACAGCTTCACAAAATGGCCTCTCTAGGCCTCCATTCAGGGACACCCCTGACACATGCCTGGCTTCCGTGCCTTTCCTTGGGCATGGGGGCAAATTCCACAACCTGTTTCTTCTATCCTTCACTCTAAAGCCAGAATCCTGTGGCCAAAGCTGCCAAGTCCTGTTGCTTGCTGGGAACGTGGCCCCTCATTCAATTACATCTTCACCAGTTTTCTGTTTTTGACCTTCATTACCTAAGCTTGGCTGTCCTGAAACTGGATCTGTAGACCAAGCTGGCCTCGAACTCAGAGATCTGCCAGCCTCTGCCTCTGCCTTCCCAGTGCTGAGATTAAAGGCATGCACCACCATACCTGGCTCTAAACTTTACTTTAATTCCTTTTCACAAGCTGGAAATTTAGCTGGGTGGGATCACCACTCTCTTGATTCCATGTCTTCATCTGTTTATCTCCTTGAACAGAGGATTTAGATTCATTTTACTTCCTGGTGGTCTTTTCCTCCCCAAATTGTACATTTGTATTTTTCCTTTCTCAGCTTGTTCCTTTTCATTATATATTTTCATTAGAGTTAACTAACACTAATAACCACACAACAGAGTCTATATTAGGCTGTTTTGGGATTTCCTCTGCCAATGGAATTAATCCAAATCTCTTCACTTTAGCCTCAGGCAGCCTCTTCAGACAAGGGCAAAAAGCAGCCACATTGTTCACCAAAATATCACAAGAACAATCTCTAGGCAACACACTAAAATTCTTCTCCTCTGAAAACTCTTGATCCAGGCCCCCACAGTTCAAATCTTCCATGCTCCTGCTTGTATGGCCCATTAAGCATAACTTAAAGCATTCCACTGTTTTCCTAAACTAAAGTACCAAAGTCCAAATTTCTCCAAACAAAAACATGGTCAGGCCTTTCACAGCAATACCCAAGTCCCTGGTACCAAATTCTGTCTTAGTTAGGGTTTCTGTTGCTGTGAAGAGACACCATGAGCATGGCAACTCTTAAAAAGAAAAACATTTAACTGGGCTGGCTTACAATTTCAGAGGTTTAGTCCACTGTCATCAAGACGGGACATGGTGGCATGCAGGCAGATGTGGTGCTAGAGAAGGAGTTGAGTGTCCTACATCTTGATCCACAGGCAACAGGAAGGGAACTGTGTCACTAGGTGTAGCTTGAGCATAGGAGACTTCAAAACCCACCCCCACAGTGACACACTTCCTCCAACAAGACCACACCTACTCCAAGAAATCCATACCTCCTAACAGTGCCACTCTCTGTGGAGGCCATTTTCTTTCAAACCACCACACTGTGCAAGCATGAAGAGCTGAGTACAGATCCTCAGCACCCATGTATAAGCCAAACCTTGTTTCATGCACTGCAGCCCTGGAAAGAGGGAGAAGAGACAGGCAGAATCTGGAAGATTGCTGGCCAGCTAGCCTAACCCAAATACCAAGCTCTGGATTCAATGAGATCATGTCTCAAAAGTTTAGGTGGAGAATAGCAGAAGAAGATACCTCTGACCTCTGACCCCCACCAGTGTATGCATAAGCTAGGGTTATAGTTGAGTTTTTAGAGTATTGGCCTATCATACACAAGTCCCTATGTTTGATCCCCAGCACTTTCATACACAGGGCATGGTGGTGTGCACACCTCAGTCCCAGACCTTAGGAGTTAAAGGCAAGAAGATCAGAAGTTTACGGTCATCTTTAGATACTGCCTCAGTTACTATTCTATTGCTGAGAAGAGATACTATGACCATGGCAACTTATGAAAGAAAGCATTTAATAAGGGGCTGCTTACAGTTTCAGAGGTGAGTCCAAAGACATCATGGCGGGGAGCAAGGTGACAGGCAAGCACAGCAGGACAGTGGTACAATGGTGCTGCTGCAGTGTGGAAAGCTTACATCTGATTCACAAGCAGGAGGCAGAGAGAGAGAGAGAGAGAGAGAGAGAGAGAGAGAGAGAGAGAGAGAGAGAGCGAGAGCACACAAACTAACTGGAAATGGCATGGGCTTTTGAACCTTTAAGACCACCCCTGAAGACACACCTTCTCCAAAAAGGCCACATCTGTCAATCCTTCCTAAGCAATCCACCAACTGGAAAACAAACATTCAAATGCATAAATGTACGAGCCTATGGAGGCCATTCTCATTTAAACCACCACAGCTACTTACTTAGTAAATTCCAGGCAAGCCTGGGATACATGAGACTCTGCCTCATGAAAAATTTTAAATTTAGCTTATACTAAGCATATATCAAGTGACTAGCAATGAAATATGGCCAGTGAGATACCACACTAAAGAATGAAGAGACAGGACATTTCCATGCCACAGACAGCTTTCTCAAACAGCACTATTTTAAAAATCAACACAGCATGGAAAATACTAATTATAAAGTAAGAGTCGTAAATCTGTCTTCATTAAATAAAGAATATCTAGTAATCAAAAGGCATCACTAAGAGTGGAGACATGAGCCATTAGTAAAGTATTTGCCTAACAGCATTTGGGTCAAAGACAGACTGCAAATAGAACAGTATGGCTTCAGTGTGTAGTAGACTAACTCTCTAGTTTGGGTAACAAGAAGAATCATGTAAGCATGTGTCTCAGAATATGTTAACCAACTCCTGTTAACCAATACATTATGATAATCAATAACGAAAGGACAGACAACATAGTATCGCAGGGATTAGAGGCCATCTAGGATGGACCCCTCCCTCATGATCTATTTTGGACCCCAGGTCCCATTTCCCTGCTAAGATGGGAAAGGCAAAAATCACAAGTGCCCCCTCCTTAGGATTTAAAACACTATTAAAACATGTAGTTACCAGGGCTGTGCTGAGACCCATTAAGAGAAAGCTACTTCCTCTCGGTCAAAAGAAATGAAATCTGAGTTCAGGTGCTGGCCCAGGGTGGAGACATGACATTCTGATCTGCTCCAAAGTTTAGGACGTTACATCCAGCTGGGCCTGTCAATCACCTGGCCAATCCTCTGGAAAGTCAGTTCACATGAAGCCATTCTGAGCAGATGGAGGTCCTCACAACAGCACTGTGAGCCTGCCTGCTTCCAGCTCAAAAAGTTGCACGTTTTCCTTTTCATTCTATCTCTTTCTTCAAATACTGGCCAAACGCTTAAGCATGTTTCCCTGACACACTGAGGTTTTCTACTCTCTCTGATCCCTCCCACCCTGCCATGCAGCTGCATGCAGCCTGCAGTGCTGAACATGCCAGCTTTTTCTCTTCTTCCCCAGCCCTTCCTCCAGGCAGCCGCCAGGGTTCCCACCTTTCCTGCCTGGTGTTTTCTCACAAACTCTTCAACTGTCTTCAAGTTTCCTTCCAAGTCTGTTTCTAAATTCAACTAAGAATCCATAAAGGGAACCCCAGTTCCCATGGTAAGGTTTCAACAGGGTTCCCCTCCAACAAACCAGCACATGCTGTGTGATTCGATCTAGGTGAAGTCCAACAACAGGCAGAACTTCAGAGGAGCCAGAACAGTGGGATTGACAGGGGAATTAATGACACAGGAGGACAGAGTTCTGAGACAGCAATGCTGTACTTCTTGATGGAGATGGTAGTATATGGATATATTCACTTTGCTAAATCTCACCAAGGTGAACACTAATAATTTGTGTGCTTATTATGCATATGTTATACTTCAGTCGAAAAGTCTACAAAATTTTAAACAGATATTTGGGTATCAGTTCTGTATATTTTTCCTTTCCTGTCTTATTTTCAAATTTTGGTTTAATGAAAAAGCATAGGTATGATAATGGGAGGAAAGAAGCAATCTAAAACACCGTGAGGTTCCCGACAAACCTGAGCAGAGTGTAATTTAAGCATAGTATAATGAAAACCACTGGGTCGCTAGACACACTGAAAACAATGACCTGGAATGAACTCATCTTTAAGACTGAGAAGAAAGAAGACAATTTTGGAAGTTACAAACAGAGGATGATAAAGTATACCTTCAGAATAGTCACACATGTCAAATGCAAGCCTTTAAAATGTTCCAGGAATTATCACACAGCCCAAAGGCCCACTGCCCTCATTTCTTTGAGGCTAGACTCCCAAATCTCATCCTGTTCCTACCATTTTTTTTCAGAAGGCCCACTGTTTTGTGGGGTATTCGACAGAGAAGACTACTTGGACATGAGTTTAAGCCAATAGAAAATCTTCATTAGGCAGCCTTCAACCTCACTGAGTGTTCGGGATCCCAATGTAGCCCCAAGCTTTTCTCAGAGTGAGCTTTTAAGCACAAAAAAAAATCACCTGGGTTAACATACATTAGTTAGCAAGAACAGTTAGAAGCAGAAGTACAGAAGCCAAAAAGCAAGGTTAGTACAGTTACAGACTTTCCCTGAACTATGGACTTTGATGGGTTAGGCCTTTGTTTTTGTCTTGGCAAGTGGTGTTGTCTAGGGGCTGAGTTTTATGGCCTGAATGGTACTTTCACCATGGAGGTATGGTATCACCATTGTGATAAGATCTGAGGGCCTACTAAGGTCTGGGGCCTGTTACAATCTTAGTTAGGGTTAGTGTTGCTGTGATGTAACACCATGACCAAAGCAACTGGGGAGGAAAGGGTTCACTCACAGTTCCATGTAACAGTTCATCATCAACCGCAGTGAGAGTAGGAGCTCATGCAGAGGCCATGGAGGGTGCTGCTTACTGGCTTGCTCCTCGTGGCGTACTCAGTCTGCCCTTTTACAGACCCCAGGACCACCTGCCCAGGGGTGGCTCCACCCACAATGGCCTGCACTCTCCCACATCTATTACTAATTAAGAAAATGCTCCACAGGCTTGTCCATAGCCCAATTTCATACAGGAATTTTCTCAATTAAATCTCCCTCCTCTCTAATGACTCTAGCCTGTATGATGTTGATATAAACTAGCCATCACACCCATGTAGGGCACTCAACAAACAGAAAGATAATAAAGGGTGCCAGGTATTTTGAAAAGCAGACTTTGCACCATCAACAAGAAGAGTCTTTGGTAATTGTAAGCTAACACAGAATAACATATTCTGTCTTAACAGAGAACTTCTGTGGGTTTTAAGAATAGGTCCAGTGTTGGACAAGGGCATGAGGCTACAAAGAGGGGATATTACTATTGATGTGTTAGTCCCTCCTTCTTTTAGACATAGTAATTTTTTTTTCTGGAAATAGATGCTCTGATTTCATCATCTCTGTCCCTTTGTATAAAATAACTGTAACTTGTGACCATTCTACAGGACAGTCAAGGGGCTCACCTGCTCTGAATCTTGTGCTAATCAATGCTGTCATTAGAGACTTCAGGATAAGATTAAGCACCAAAGCAGCAACCTTCATGTTTCACATACAACACATGCTGTATTATTCTGCCCTTTGCTCAAGTAAATCATTTTCATCACTGTAATATAGCCCAAGGAGCAGTCTTGCCATTAAATAATAATTTTGAAGAAATAACCTATTTAACCCATTTGAATATTTAATCTGACTTGAATGTTTTCTATATATATATCAAAATATTGCACTTCATAAATATGTAATTGTACATTTTTATATATCAGTTTAATATAACTTTTCAGAAAGACATTGGCAAAGGGTTAGGGAGATGGCTTGGTTGGCACAAGCATAAGAACTGAATTAAACCCCAGTACCCATGTAAAAACCAGGCATGGCTGCTGTAACCCCAGTACAGGCAGGCAGGCAGAGATGGGTGGATACCAGGGATCTCTGGAAAGCCAGTCCAGCCAAAACATCAAGTTCTGGGTTCCATGAGACACCCTATGCCAAAAAAAATATGGTAGAGAAGCAAAGGATGATGACATCCGGATCACCATGACATCACAGGTGCCAGAATGAGCAAGAGCACCCACATACACCACACACACAAATAAATTAGTTACTTGATTAACAAAGAGTGTCAGAGAAGGTGATCATTCCTGTCATAAGAATAATAAACCCAAGTTTGCTGTTTCCTGAACTTATCTATTCTATAAATGACACTTCTATTTCCCAGGCTTTCTATAAACAACCACTTTGAAATAAATACATGTTGCTTTAAAACTGACATTTCTTCCCCCTTCTGGTAATACCTCTTTTCCCTCTTTTAGGAACAAACACTCTATCATCACATGGCTTGAGAGAACCTTCTGCCATAGTTCCTTGAAGAACAGTCACAGAGTCACACAGCTCTAATCAAAGCTTCCTTTCTATAAGCTGGTGCTTCGGAAAACAAACAAAAAACAAAAAATTCCCAGTTCTCATGAGACTTCCAGTTGAGAGGCCAGGAACCAAGAGTCACCCATGCACGGCACTACCATCTTGCCCCCCCGCCCCCCCGGCCCCACAGTCTGAACGGAATCTGCCAGGAGAAGGAAGCCAGAAGGCAACAGACGAGAGGGATGGAAGAGACAACGGTTTGAGCACTAATCTGGACTTTCCCATAGACATAAACCACTCAGTTCCTTTCCTTCTTCAGGGTTCTCTAACTGTCCTAGCTCAGTTTCTACTGTGATTAAACACCATAACCAACTTGGGGAGGAAAGGGTTTGATTGGATTACAGTCCGTCGAGGAAAGCCAAGGCACAAATTTGGAGTCAGGAACTGAAGCAGGCAATGTAGGAACACTGTTTACTGGCTTGTTTCCAAACTCAAGCTTAGCTTTCTGAATATAGCCCAGGACACATGCTTAGGGATGGTACTGCCCACAGTAGACTGAGTCCTCCTACATCATTTAGTAATCAAGAAAAGGCCCACAGATGTATCCACAGGCCAATTTGATGGTGGCAATTCCTCAATTCCTTCTCCTCAGATAAGTCAAATTGACAAATTGACATTAGCTATCCCAGTTACCCTGAACCAAAAGTCTTAAAACACCAAAAGAAGTGCAGTAATGATAACACCATCAGGCAGGTCTTGATGCTCCTATGGCAAGATTCTGTTCTGCACTGAAGTACACAATGTTTCTTCCATAACTTATGTTTTTTCCATGTAAAGTAACTCATCTTCTTGCTCGAGAAATAGTAGATAAGTGAGGGATTTGGCTCAGGGATAGAGTGCTAGGCTAGCATGGACAAAGCCTTGGGTTGATACTCAAAACTGGGTGAAAAAAAATGTGATAGGGACTGTTGCCTTTGCTTTCAGCAAATACAACATGGAAAAAAACATTGATCGGTACTTACCACCAAGCAGAATTTCTTTGAACATACCTAGTTTCCTTTTTTTCCACTGGGAGAGTCACACATGGACATATTGTCTTGATGGGTGTTCATGTTAGACTATAATAACTTTTCTTTGTGGAGTACCCCTGATTCTCACCATCAGATGACAATAACTGTGTGATAAAAATAGAGTAGGCAGTCAAGTAAACTAGATAAAAGTGGGGTCTAGGGTAAAAGGGAGCAAGTTTGAACTCACAGCTTGGCAATTTTAAGCCAGTTATCTTGGAGAAAGACATTCCTTAGGCTTTGGTTTCTATCTTAGTAAAAGGGGATCTATGATAAAGCCATTTTGTGAAGACTAAATTAGATAACACACAAAATGCTCAGCACACTGCTTAGCAAATAATAATATTAATAAAATAGACTTACAAATGTTGATTTTTTTATCTTCTTTGTGTGTCAACATTATATATTAGTGGAACTAATACATAGAAAATTTCATGAAACAAATCCTTGTTGATATTGTAATAGCAATTACTGATTGGTGATGTTGCTCTATATGCTGTGAATGTGTTGCTCTGATTGGTTGATAAATAAAATACTGATTGGCCAGTAGCCAGACAGGAAGTATAGGCAGGATAAGCAGACAAAGAGAATTCTGGGAAGAAGAAGAAGGCTGAGTCAGGAGTCACCAGCCAGACACAGAGGAAGCAAGATGTGAAGGCAGAACTGAGAAAAGGTACCAAACGACATGGCTAAACATAAATAAGAATTATGAGTTAATTTAAGTGTAAGAGCTAGTCAATAATAAGCTTGAGCTAATGGCCATACAGTTCGTAAATAATATAAGCCTCTGTGTGTTTACTTGGGTCTGAGCAGCTGCAGGACTGGTGGGTGAGAGAGATTTGTCCTGACCGTGGGCCAGGTGGGACACAGGAAAACTTCAGCTACAAATTACATCATCATGTATGTAATCATCAAACCATTCTTCCAATTTAATACTTGAACAGAACTATTTCTGTGAGTCTTCACATGCACAAGGAATTAAATAGAAGAAATTCCATTCACTTTCCTGATAAACACCTTACTTTCCCAAATCATAAAACATCTGCATTCCTGGAGGACCATCACTCTCATCTACATACACATCTATTTCAGAAGGCTAGCTGTCACTACCTATACAGAACGTGTTCAAAATACACACATTCTTTGACCCTGGCTGTTCTACTTCCAGAAATACCTGCTACAGAAACACACAAGTATCCTAAAAAACATGCAATGAGATATAATACCGTATTGTCTTTAACAGCCAATAATTAGAATGTCCATCAACAGGAACACTTAGGCACAAAACAGATATTGAACTGACAAGCTGCAAGTCCAGGCAATATAGGTGTATAATGACCTCTGACCCAGTGCAAGACAACAAAAATGTGTTGTGTGCCTTCCCTAAACAAATTCCCAGTGATGACAGTGCCTAAGAGAGGCTCAGGCCTTTAGCCAGAAGGAAAACCAAAACCACTTTCCTATTCTCCCAATCCAGGTAGATTCTTGCAAGATTCCCTTCAATAACTCCCATGACTTAGAGCTTATGACTTTAAGACTCTTGCAGAATCCATGATCACCACAAGCACTGAGCATGTGCAAAGGGAATGAGGCTTTATTGATAAATCTCTATGTTTTCTTATTGCTTATTTCTTCTGAGTTTTCTGTCAGATAGCTATAATTTCTTTTTGGTGGAATACTAAAAAAAAAATCAATGAATGATTTTACCCTTTGTAATTTTTGCAATAAGCTACACTGAAAGAACCCATTCTCTCCAAAATGCCTAGAACACCTTGTACATGTTAAGATGAACATTTACAAACCTGTAAGTAATTTTAAAAATTTAACAAGG
>CABHPH010115906.1:23750-45899 GCA_902168325.1 Peromyscus nudipes
AAATTTAACAAGGAAAAAAATTAACAAAGAACAGGATCAAGTTAGGTACTGTGGGATGTTCTGTATGGCAAATGTGTTGCTAATAAAACACTGATTGGCCAGTGGCTAGGCAGGAAGTATAGGCGGGACTAACAGAGAGGAGAAAAAGAACAGGAAGGCGGAGGGAGTCACTGCCAGCCACCGCCAGGACAAGCAGCATGTAAAGATGCCAGTAAGCCACGAGCCATGTGGCAAGGTATAGATTTATAGAAATGGATTAATTTAAGATATAAGGACAGTCAGCAAGAAGCCTGCCACGGCCATACAGTTTGTAAGCAATGTAAGTCTCTGTGTTTAATTGGTTGGGTCTGAGCGGCTGTGGGACTGGCAGGTGAAAGAGATTTGTCCTGACCGTGGGCCAGGCAGGAAAACTCTAGCTACAGATGAACATTTACAAACCTGTAAGTAATTTTAAAAATTTAACAAGGAAAAAAATTAACAAAGAACAGGATCAAGTTAGGTGACAACTCAATTCTGTGATCTAGATATTAATACAAATCAGTAACACTAGCTAAATCCCTAAATGAAAAATGAAACTGCTCACACCCATCTCAGGGTTTTGTTTTTCATAATTTCCCATATCTTAAAGGATAAATAACATGTCATAAAATCAACTATGTTGGTTAATAGTAATTTTTGCTTAGGGTTCAAACAAAATAAGCCCTGAAATAAGTTGACTTCTTTAATGTTCTAATTCCCCTTACTCCAGCACCATTTCCATTGTCCCGTTGTAGTGGTGAGAATGAAGCTCAGGCATGTAGGTAGGCTTCAGACACAAGCACTACTGTCTTGAGCCCACTCAGAAGTGAGGCTGCAGCAGAACTCGCAGATGTGGTGATTTGACTGAATCGGGGGTTTTGGAGTCCTCAGACATCACATAAAAAAAAAAAATCCTCCAAAATAGTTCCAGGACCTCGTTACTGGCTTCTGTCATTCTGGATTTCTGAGATCTTCTATCCCAATGTGTCTGACTCCTGTTGTCATCATGGGAATGTCTGTGTAAGACACTAGTTACCTTACTATGCAGAAATCACAGATGGCATGAAGAGAAAGATCTGCTTTCTCTGTGGTTGAAAAGACTAAGGTCCTGCTCTGAAACCACAAACACCATGGACTATAAAGCCACTGTCAAGGTGATTCTTACAAAAGCAAGTGAAGCATTCTGACCATCAGCCAAATGGTCACATTGAAATCCTTTGTTTAGCTTTATACATACTTGCCAAAATGCTAAGCATCCCCCGATATTTAATAAAGATCAATTTTTTGAGCCCTTAGATAAAATTCCTATGAACTTTTAAGAGAAAAGATCAAATGAAGATTTGTGCTCACTTCTCACTTTTAATTAGTCTAGGCACAGAAAACCATAGCACCCAGGCTCTTGGTGGGTACTGCGTGCAGCTGGGGAGGGCAGCCTGGATGCCCCATAATGGAAAGCCAGTGACACTTCATGATGTTGCCAAGTGACTGCTTCCTTAATGTGACACCTCCAGGTGACCACTTGTGTAATGATGATTGATACCCAATATTTCCATTGCTTTATAGAAAGTTGATTTCCTCTTTTTTATGGAAATCCCTCCCCCCCCACACACACAGAGCTCAGTTAGCAGACGAAACTAGGACATGGATGGAATTAAATATTCCTGTAAACCATCAATCGTCTTCTACTTAGAAAACAAAAAAGCGCCGGGCGGTGGTGGCGCACGCCTTTAATCCCAGCACTCGGGAGGCAGAGCCAGGCGGATCTCTGTGAGTTCAAGGCCAGCCTGGTCTACAGAGTGAGTTCCAGGAAAGGCGCAAAGCTACACAGAGAAACCCTGTCTCGAAAAACCAAAAAAAAAAAAAAAAAAAAAAAAGCATCACAAAGAAAACAGTTTCTCATACTCAGAGGAAAAAAATGAAGCCATGAATTCTGTGAAATTGGAACCAAAAATCCAGTCTCTCTAGTGTGACAAACTAATTTTAAAAACCTGTTTTCTTCTTCACTTTGTTTTGCTAAAGTATTTAAATAGTGTGTGTGTTGAAATATGAATATAAAACCAGACAAAAATCACAAGCCTGTACCCTAAGAAAACAATAAACAGACATGTAAATCTCTGCTTTACTGATCCATTGAAGCAGATTTACCCTCTGGCTAAGATCATTTAGGGAAGACGACAAACTCTTGATGGCCGACCTGCACACACATCTCATTCAGGACTCACCAGCAAAACAGATGGCATCTGAGGTTGCTGAACTCCCCAGAATAGGTACTTATGAGCAAGAAGATTCTTAAATCTTCCAGGAAACACCTTGCCCCATACATGGGAACGCAACCCTAATAAGACTTCACATTCCTCTTGCCTCCACATTTCACTTTCTTATTGTTCTAGCAGTCTGCACTCTGGGCGACCCTGCCGGATGAGGTCACTCTTCCCTTGACCTCTTTCCAGTTCAAATCCTGAGTTATCTTTTTGCAGAGCTCTACAGATGCTCCTCTACCACCAGCATCTCAAAAGCACAGCAGACATAACTGCTCCTTCCTTGGCTTCCAAGCCCTGAATGTCCCCAACGCCTCCTTTCTCCACTCCTCAAGCCCCCTGGGGCTCCTTTTCCTCTCCATGTTCTTTAAGACAAGGGTATTTCCCTGTGTTCTAGCTTAAGCCTTCATTCCATCTCACCTCATGTACACTCTTTTAAACTGACATATTTGGGGCCAACAGGAAGAGTGTCTCCGAGCAGGCATTCAGTTCATGTCTGTGAGATGACTCTCACCTGCACTCATCTGGCCACTGCTCCTACAGCAACTGTTCTCCGTGACTCTCACCACTACCTTCTAGAGAAGACGCTGAGACTGGATGGAGAACAATATATAAGTAGTAAATCAGATTCTAACCTAAGTTTGACTGTCCTAGGCCCATAGCTTTTGTCTCCACAAGAAGTTCTTCAGGGACACAGAGGATCAGTGGTCTGATGGCTGGAGTGAGGAGACACAGAGTGAAGCTATAGCATAATGTGAAAAGCATTCTAAGAGAAAATCAGAGAAAAGGCTGTGGGCATAGAGAGGAAAGAGACACTGACTCTGCTCCAATAAATCTGATGGGACTTCACAGAGATGGTGGCATTGGAGTTGTGTCTTGGACTCCATGAATCTGCCCCACAGAAAGACCTGGGAAAACATTCAAAGCAGCAGGGATGTAGCTGGTTATATGGGGAAGGGGACCTATTTGCATTGAAAGAGTAAAGTATGATGGGATTAAATGTTGAGGAGGAGACAAGAAGAGAGAGCCCCAAGGAGATGGTGAGAAACAGTAGGGTGGGGCCCAGTCTGGAAGCCCTGGAGCCAGCCAAGAAGAGTCTTCCAACAAGGCAAGGACAGGTTAGACCTAATCTTTGGAACAGTAATTCCAGGGCTATCACAGTACAGGGACTCTAGAACCTAAAGCCATTTGGGGAAACTTTTTTAATGAGTTCGTTTTTCCCACTATTATGGTGATATTTTATTTGTACTGAAATGTGATTTTATTTGTATATTAATAAATAAAGTTGCCTGGGGGTCAGAGCTAATAGCAAGCCATCACAGAAGCTGGGCGGTGGTAGCGCACGCCTTTAATCCCAGCTCTTGGGAGGCAGAGCTAGGTAGATCTCTGTGTGCTCAAGGATACAGCCAGCATGGAGACACACGCCTTTAATCTCAATACCAACCATAGAAGACCTGGAGGTCTGTACAGACAGGCAGTGATGAGGAGGTCATGTGATTGGGTTTACAACCAATGAGAAGGCAAAACAGAAAGTCTATATAAAGACAAACACACAGGAAGTAGGTCTCTTGGCTGAAGAGGACAGCTGCAGCAGTGAAGGGTAAGGCTCTTAGCTCTGACCTCTTGGGCTTTCATCTCTGCATTGGCTCTGTGTTTCTTATTTAACAAGACGGTTACTTCTACACACTATTGTGAATTGAATTTGGTTAAGATGGTGTCTGCCAGGTATCTGGCTTCCTGCTCCAGAAAGTGTCTTCTTTACAGGGTTATTTAGATCACTATGGATGAACAGACTTTTCTTTAATGAATTATAAGCTATGCTTTAATTGTCTCAGATGTGGCCAGTGGTCATCCATGCAAGCAGATTTTTGTGTCATTTTAATGTCCTTCTTTTCCTTGAATTATACTTTCTAGCACATGAAGGTGTTCTGATTGATCTTGTGCTTTCCTTGACCCAGGTTCAGAATCAGCTTTCTCTAGTATTCCAATCTTCTTATGGGGAACGGTATTTAGAAAGTTTGCATGTTGGGTGTGTCACTGCTACCAACATGTCTTTGTTTTTGATCCTCTCAACGGACAGAAGAAGTTAGGTACCTGTGCATGATTATGCATGTACATATATTTGTATATATCTTTATATTTCTGTGGGGATTCCTTTTAAAGTATACATTTCTGAGTATTACAGCTCTCTTTAATCAGGATCTTTATGAGGAGGTAATAAATTTGTATTTTTTAAATTAATCTAGGTTTTGAGCAGGGACTAAGTGAAAGGAAGGAAGCATCAGAAGGCTACTGTGAAGACACAGACAAAAGCATATTTGAACAAAAAAAGTATTTGAACTAGGGCATAAGCTGTAAGGCAGGACAAGATTGTAGTAGAATATTATTTTAAGGTATGTTACTTTTGTTTGTGTTGCATTTGTTTAACTCTGTGAAGCTGTGTTACTGTGCCTGTGTAAAACACCTGATGGTCTAATAAAGAACTAGTCAATAGCAAGGCAGGAGAAAGGATGGGTAGGGCTGGCAGGCAGAGAGTAGATACAGAAGGAGAACTCTGAGAAGAAAAAGAGATAAAGAAGGAGCCAGAGAAGGAGGAGGACATCAGAGGGCAGCCACCCAGCTACACAACCAGCAAGCCACAGAGTAAGATTAAGATTTGTAAGAGAAAAGGAAAAGCCCAGAGGCAAAAGGTAGATGGGATAAGTTAAGTTAAGGAAAGCTGACAAGAAACTAAGCCAAGCTAAGACCTGGCATTGATAATTAAGCCTCCATGTGTGATTTATTTGGGAGCTGGGTAGCGGGCCCCCCAAAAGAGCCAAAACCATACAAGATTGTCTATACTGAGGGCTAGCTGGACAATAGGAGCAAAAGAGGGGGTGCAGAAACCAGCACCCACATGTTTCCCACTGGGAACCGCCACTGCTGTAGCTCACACATTGTCATTCACACTAAAAGCACCAAACGCATGTTTAACTGAATTATCTTCTCACTTTTCTCCTACAGATTATATAATTTATAGAAAATAATTATAGGACCTAGAGAGATGGCTCAACAATTATGAGCACTTGCTGTTCTTCCAGAAGACCCAAGTTCATCTCCCTGTACCCACATTGTAACTACACTTGTAACTCCAGAGACAAGGGACCCAACACTCTCTTCTGACTTCCACAGGTACCACACACATGTGGCATACTCATAAATAAAAATAAGAAACTTAAGTAATTATAATAAAACATTCTAGAATTTATGTCTTCCATGATATTTTTATTATATGTGGGCTACAGACAAACTTTCAATTTAAGCAAAGAAGACTTAGGAATCCATTGTGAGCAGGCCAAGTTCTCACATAAACAGAGCCCAGCTAGAGCGACTGTATTCAACCACTCAGCAAAACAGACCTGCAAGTCTTTTCACCAAAAAGCAACATCTGCCACAGCATCTCTTATTTGCCAGGAGAAGAGCAAGTTTGCTGGGGGTCATTAAGCCCAGATCCTGCTCATCACCGCTGCAGCATGAAACCCACTGGAGCATGAGCAGTATGTGAAAGGACCAAGCAGATGCCATAACAGGCTGCTCAGTCTTCTCTCAGAGATCAGGCCTCAATTTCAGTTTCCTGAGACTTGAGCAAGCAGTCTCTGGGAGGGCCATGAACAAAAGACACAGTCCTTGCAGTAGCTCCCTTTCTGCACGTACTCTGACTGCGTAAAGTTCAGCCAGACTGTATGGGGCCCCTCACCAACTTACCATTGAGCCAGCCCCCACAGTCAGTACGTGCTTGGCCAGCCAGCCCCCATGGCGGCTCAAGGACAAAGCCTGGGACTTGTGCTGGACTGCCCCCAAAGTGATAATTGTATTCCTAAGTGCAGATAAGAACTTAGACCCCTTCTTCCCAGGTGGCTTTATCAGCTACAGAAGAAAACACAGAGGATATTCAACCATCTGGCAGAGGCTAAGTGGTCATAAAACATCCCAAACTTCACAGACCCCGGAGATGGGTTGTAAAACTCCTGACAGGGCAAACAGATAAGCTACCAAGTCCAGGCCCGGGAAAACTGGACCAATCAAGGATGGACCCGTACTAACCCCCCTCCCCTCTAAGAAATTTGATGGGTTTTGCCTATAAAAACTAACTTCCCCAAGAAAGGACAAGCTCCTCCCGGCCTCACTGCTAAGAGTGAGTATTTGGGATGAGCTTCCCTGACCACGTGGCTTGTAAAGAATAAACCTTGCTTTTGCATTCTGTACCTAAAGTCTCCGGTGGCTTCTTTGGGGACGTGATCTGGGCATAACAGTATGGATTAAGAAAATGCAAAAAGAAATGTAAAGTTAAAAGGAAATACCCCTTGGACATTCTAACTGCTATAATGGAATGTTTAAAAGCCAGATGCAAGTACAACCCAGAGGGGAAAATTCCCCATTGGTGTAGTAAAAGCAAGTCTCCACTCACCTCCCCACTGATAACCCCCTGGGTGGTTTTCCAGGCTTCCACTATCCTACTCTACTGAAGCAGTGGAGCATCTCCTTGGCATCCCCCACTCTTGGTTTCCAGAACATTCCACACCCCTCATTTATCTCCTACCCTGTGACTATCTTTCACAAACACCACTTTTCCTGATGATCTCTTAAAAGTTGATCTTTCTCTGGTTGGTTGGTTGGTCGGTTGTTTTTTGTTTTTCGAGACAGGGTTTCTCTGTGAAGCTTTGGTGCCTTTCCTGATTTGTAGACCAGGCTGGCCTCGAACTCACAGAGATCTGCCTGCCTCTGCCTCCTGAGTGCTGGGATTAAAGGCGTGCGCCACCACCGCCGGCTGGATGCCCTTCCTTTTTAAGCAGCAACCTCTCTCCACCCCAACCCAAGATCATACCTTGCATTTAATAGAGTACCCTTTCATCCTTTGTAAATCTGAACATTGAACTTGGTTTTGTCTTTTAGGAAAATGAAATTCTTTTTCCAAGTACAGATCAGATGTATTATAAAATGTTCCTTAATTTCCCTTAGTCTATTTCCTCATGGTTAGCTGAGGCCATGAAGTTCCAGTAGGAATATCTGATAAACAATATCGGGGAGCCCTTGTATGGAGGAATATGCCAATGGATGACAGACAGGGGCAGCCAGCAGGTCTTAATGTAAGTGGAGAAAAGAGGCAATGTGCTTGGTAGGGGTGATGATCACTCCAATGAACATTACAGAGTTAAACAGGATCTGACTCCCCTCAGCACCAGACAGCCCTGGAGCAATTCCAAAGTGATTCCTGTGGCTGAAGGAATTAGAAACCCATTCAGTAGGTTGAAGAATAAATGAGAGACAAGAAAATGGAATTGTAAGTGGTGACAACCAAGAATCTCAGCATCTTCATCAGAAGGGATTTTAGAAGTCAGCCTCTTCGTCATTAGATGAGACCCCGAAAAGTCACATGCTTGATGACAGATGGCGCTAGTGCAGAAGTCAGTGCTGTGTGCACCAATCCCCATGGACAATGCCATGTGCGCTCGCTCTCTCTCTCTCTCTCTCTCTCTCTCTCTCTCTCTCTCTCTCTCTCTCTCTCTCTCAGGAATTTTAATATCAGAGGTATAAGTAATAAGACAAAATCCCGAAGAAAAGGTCAACAAAGTCAAAATTCTTCAATGATCTTCCTAAAATGAAACTGGCAAACTGGCCTCACCTGTGCTGTGAGTCTCACTGATTGCCGGCCCTTACAGAATGAGCCGTGAATCCCTCGGTGACTCCCCAGTCCTCTTCCTCAGCTTCATCTCCCACATCACACCTTTTGCTCTCATCCTGCACCGTAGCAATACTGACCGACTCCTCCAGGGCCCTGCTCTTGTAAGTCCTCTGTACAAGCTTCTTCTCTGTTGTCCCTCTGGATCCTGCTTGTCAATCAGCCCTTCATCCTTCAACGGTCACTCTCTTCAACCACTCAAACTGGTGGTCCTCAACCTTCCTAAAGCTGTGACGCTTTAATACAGTTCATGCTGTGTTGACCCCCAGCCATAAAATTATTTTTGTTGCTACTTCATAACTGTAATTTTGCTGCTGTTATGAATTGTAATATAAATATGTTTTCTGATGGTCTTAGGCAACCCCTGTGAAAGGGTCATTTGACTCCCCAAAGAGGTTTCAAGCCACAGGTTGAGAACTGCTGTCTTAAACAGAACTTCCAACTTTGAGCCATTACTTCTGCATCTTTGGGTCAAACTCTCCTGGGTCAGGGAAACCAACTCCAGTCTATTTAAAGCTGGCAGGTACTACCTTACAATCTATGCACACATCTGGACTTCATTTCCTTCTTGTAAACATTCGATCATATTCTCAAAAATTACTTCAAAGACTACGTGTTTCCTAGGTCAGAAGGATGCAAACCAAAATTTTCCTTATAATGCAGTCAAGGAAGGAAGGAAGGAAGGAAGGAAGGAAGGAAGGAAGGAAGGAAGGAAACCAGCACAAGTCATCCAAAAAAATAATTCATTCATTGTGTATTGGTAACTGTTTTCGTTGCTATGACTAAACACTTAACAAGAAGTATCATGAGAGAAAAAGTTTGTTTCAGCTAATGGAAAAGCTCCTGTCCATGTGGTGGAGGGCTTCATGTGTACATCTTGGCAAATGAGAAAGCAAAGAAAAGATCCTGGAATTCAGCTGGCATTCTTCTTCCTTTCCCTTTTACTCCGTCCAGGATGCCAGCTCATGGAACAGTGCCACCTGCTTTCAGAGCAGTTTGCTCCTCGGTTAACCCTCTCCAGACATGCTCACAGTGTGCTTCACTAGCACACCTCCAGCTACTTCCTACATGTTACTTAATTCAGTCAAGTTTCAAAAATTAATCAGTGCACATTGTAAGGTCCAAGCCTATATTTTAGTAGAAAGTGTTATGTTTTTAATGGCTATATTTCCACCCAGACCAAGAGAGCAGTAAAGGAAGAAGACAAATGAAATTTTGTTTCAGATTTTAAAGTACCACAACAATTGATCCTTGTTATGATTGAAATTTTTCTTCTCTTTTTTTAAGTCAGGGTCTCCCTATATGGCCCAGGCTGACCCCTAACTGATGATTCCCCTGCTTCTGCTTCTAATAAATATTGGAATTACAGATGTGTACCTCCACACTCAGCACATACACAAAAAATTACTCTGAATTCTTCCTATCAATCCCAAGTGGGAATATTTTCAAGATTTTTCTCCTCACAAAGTATATAAAAAATGATTTTGATGGAAATCTTACTTACCCTACATCATCCCTCATTAATGCCAACTAAATTGGAGAGGAAATCAAAGAGCAAATAAAATATATTAGACATTTACTGTGCCCTAGTGAAGCTGCTAGGCATGAGGACACACATGGAACTCAAGTCAGGTGGCGAGAGAGGTCAATAAAAGCCACACGATAATGCAACATGACACAATGGTTCTATAAGGAAAGCATATGCACCGTGGTCTGAGCTCGTGGAGGAAGGAAGGCTTAAAATAGTCTGGAGCTGTCGGCAAAGCATCAAGGAGAGATGAAACTTGCCGTGAGACTGAAGGAAGGAAAGGCTGTATCAGCAGAGAAGACAGAGGGCATGTCAAGCCCCTGAAATGGCCCGTTCAGGGATGAGCCAGTGCTCCACAGGCACTGTGGCCTGCCCACTTATGGGAACTGAAAATTCCATGAAACATCACTCATATTTTGAACTTAGATTCTGTTTATGTTTCTGTCTCTACCTTTTCTGGTCCTTGACTCAATATTTCTCATCACTTAGTTCTTCTTTTCTATGTATCAAGGAATTGCCCACCTTCTTCTTTCCTGTCTGTTCCCCAGTGGAGTTCCTGTCCATTCTTCTTCAGTGCTGTCTCCTTTATTAGATGATCTTGCTTAAAATGAAGGCCCCTGGAAACATAGTTTCATTCTAGAATACAGCTTGTGGGATTAGGTCAATCTCAATCCATATTAAGTCAGTTAGATTCTCTTTCCTAGGAATTTAGAATTAAGACCCGAAGAGAGAAAAAAAAGGCTCAGTTGCTTTTGTAGGAACAAGCTGAATGATCATGTGTACTCAGAGACTGAGACAGAGTAGGAGACAGCCATATACAAAACAAATCACTATGTTAATTCTAGAGCCGGGAAAATTAAAAAAGAAGCAAAGATGTGAATCCCTGTGGTGTATGGGAAGACTTGCAAGAAACAGAAACAGGAAAAGCATGGCTACCTGGCATCTGTACAGTGCCTGAGAGGCAACCACATGCCCTGTAATAAGGTCCAAAAGATTTCCTTGTCACGTGATAGCCCCTCCTTAATAGTTCTCACATTATTTTTAAGTCTTGTTTTAGTCTTACCTATAAAATTAACTAACAATGAGCATAGAGTAATGTTTTAATGACATTATCCAGTAGTAATTACGCTCCCCACCCCAAAGAGAAAGCTTCTGTCTTAAAATAAATAATCTCATGATAGAGCACTTGTCTGGCATGTAAGGCCCAGGGCTCCAACCAGATTACAAACAAATCAGAACAAGTCTGTGTGTATACTGTGAGAGAGAGCCTTTCATCTCCAGGAAGTGGTCCTGGGCTGCTCCCTCCTCAGTGGTGATGAGAAAAGGAGCGGCAGAGAACCAGGAGCAAATCCCAGAATCCTTCGGTTTCTAGGTTGAGAGCAGCCTGCCTCCCTTTGAGGGAAGAAAGGAAAGAACTAAAAAAGAAATAGAGGAGCTGGGTGTGATAGCACATGCCTGTGATCCCAGCACTTGGGACACAGATAAAATCAGGAGTTTATAGTCGTCCTCAACTACATGGTGAGGGGGCTAGTCTAGACTGCATGAGACAGTGTCTTAAAGAAAGAGCGAATGTAGGGAAGAATGGGTAAGACAAAGGGCATCTTCTTTATAACCCCTCTCCATAATACATACCACTTCACAGACTCAGTAGATTCATTTCCAGCAACAGGGCTACAGTCTGAAAATTCATTTTTGGGAAACAGTTTTGGGAGTAAACAAATCTATTGTCTTAACTGCATCTTGCTCTAAACCAGTTTCTCCAAATGTAAATGGCTCTGTTCTACAAATACATAAGATCTTCAAATTCTTTAGAATATGGTGTCTTTAACCAATACAGAACAGCAGCCAAAGCCACTGACTTCTATCCCTTCTAGATTAATCTTTTTAAAGATTTATTTATTTTTAAGTGTGTGTGTGTGTGTGTGTGTGTGTGTGTGTATCTGTGTGTCTTTATGTAGGTACGTGCATGGGCGTGCAAGTGTCTGTAGAGGCCAGAGGTCTTGGATCCCTTTGGAGTTGGAGTTACAAGTGGTGTGAGCCACCTCATGTGGATGCTGTGAATAGAAATCAGGTCCGCTGGGGGAGCAGCATGTGCTCTCTCCACATGCTATGCCTTTCTCCAGCTCATACACTAAACTTTTTAATGGTTATTTCTGTCCCCCACCCCACCCCCCAATTCAGTATCTTCTATGGAAGGAATGGGCCCCTAGAAGGATTCAGTGACTATGGAAATCCAGTGTAATTTCACAAGAAAAATTTAATCTCAACATATAGAATGAGCACAACTGGATGCCTACTGGAACCCTGAAACTGGACTCCTACCTCACACTGCGTAGTAACCTAAAATAAGTCCTCATACTAATCTAAGAGTTGGATACTAAAACCACAAAACTATTAGAATAAAACAAGAATAAATTTTTATGATCTTGTATTGGATGATGGTTTCTTGAACAGAGTATCAAAAGTACAAGAAAACAAAAAAGTAAATTAACTGAATATCATCAAATTTTAAAGCTTTCATACACCAAGAATATTTATCCCTTTCATTGAGTTGTCTGTACTTTTTTGATAAATATTTGTAAATACTATATTGAAGGCCTATATTCAGAATATATAAAGAATTCTTATAACTCATTAATACAAAGATAAATATGACTGGGAAAAGATTTGAATAGATGTTTTCTCCAAAGAAGATACAATCAGTATATGGAAATGTGAGTGATATTAGTCATTAGGGAAATACAAATAAGATACCATTTCACACTGAGTATGATGGCTAAAATCAAGAGAGTCTTAGCAAGCATATGGAGGAATTGGGATTCTTATACACTACTCCTACAGACTTGCAAAATAGAGTGGCTACTTTGGAAAACAGCTTGGCAGTGCTTCAAATAATTAAACAAAGGAGCTGGACATGGTGACCATGCCTTTAATTCCAGCACTCCTGGAAAGAGAAGCTGGTGGATTCCTGTGAGTTTGAGGCCAGCCTAGTCTGCCTAGTGAAACCCATCTCAAAAAAACAAAAAAACAAAAAACAAACAAACTAGAAAAAAGAAAGTTAAACATATACTTACCATATGACCCAGCCATTCTACTCCTAGTTATTCAAAAAACTAGAAAGCATGTTTACACAAAGACTAGGGAGAGAGTCTTACATCATTGACAAGGGGGAATCTTTTGACATCTCTCTTTTTTTTTTTTTTGGTTTTTTCGAGACAGGGTTTCTCTGTGTAGCTTTGCGCCTTTCCTGGAATTCACTCTGTAGCCCAGGCTGGCCTCAAACTCACAGAGATCCACCTGCCTCTGCCTCCCCAGTGCTGGGATTAAAGGCGTGCGCCACCACCGCCCGGCTTCTTGACATCTCTTTAACTTGTTTTAATCAGTAACTACTTGGTTCTTTTGGGGAGTGGAAGAACACTGAACTAGATATAAATGTAATTGGAGAAGGGAACTGTTAAATTAAATCATATATATATGAAATGTATATTTACTACAATTTTATTACAATCATATATATATATATATATATGATTGATTACAATTCTGCTAGCTTACAATATCTTTCTGGTTGAAAAACACTTGTGTGTTAAGTTCTGAAGCAGACCAGTAAATTCCTTCAAAGCTTACTTCTGAAGTGCAGTCTGTGGTCAGACAGCACCAGCATAAGCTAGGAGCCGGTAAGACCTCAGCATACAGCCTTCATAGACCTACTGTCACGATCTTGATTTTACCAAGTGACCCCCATGTGCAATATCTGAAAGCTGTTTGCTCTCAAAACTTTAATGATACTTAAAACTAATCCACACTTGACAAACTCAAGTAAACCTACAAAGTCCGACTACTGAAGGTGTGTGGTCCATGGACTAAAGAATAGCTTCTCAAACAGCACCATCTCTTAGGAGCTGACCAGAGAAGGGGATAGCAAGTCAGCCTTCCTGCAGCTTCCCCTCCATTGTGACCAGAGTCACGACCATCACAGGGATGTTCAGATCCTTGGAGAAAGAAGAGTCCCCCAGCACAGCCCACTTAGAGAACCTATCAAGAACAGGTTTTGCTTTGCCATAGTGAACTCTGCCTGTGTGACCATTAGCGTTGGTTGGTTGATTTCACTCTGTAGATGACAGGAAAGTTCGGCACAGTGTTTGCAAGGAATTAGCAGATAGTAATCACATTTTAAAGTAAAAATGTGTTCATATTTATGAATTTAAACTGACACTGATAGCTAATAAGAAAAACTGTATTCATGACAATAATGGAATGACTGTCCTGGGAAATCTAGGACATATGGTACCAAAACCCATGAGGCATTAGTGACCTGGTTGAGAACTGGGATGTCCTTGGTATTTCTCTGGGTCTCTAACACCAGAATTCTGGGCACCAACTTCTTTCCCACTCTGATATATTTGCACATCCTCTCCTCTGCCACCACGTTTGCACTATCCCTTCAGATCCCAGCTTTAAATGCCATAGATATGCTGGAAACATTCTCTAAAGTTACTCCCATATCCCCACTCAATCTAGCTTCTCTTTGTTTTCTTCTTAGCACTTATAACCATTCATCTCCACAATGTTATCTGCATGTCAGCCTCCATACCAGAAGTACCCAGTGATTCTCTGGCATACTCTTGCACCACGCATATTACTAGATTATGAGTTTCTGATGAATAAACAAATGAAAAATAATTAGAATTAGAGAATAAGTAAATCCTAGTAAAAATCATCAAATAGTCTATAGCTCATTAATAACAACAACAATAAAGCACTTATCAACAGCCCTAAGTCTTTGAGGCTGGTGTAGGAGCATACACCTGCAGTCACAGCATTCAGAAGACCGTGGCAGGAGGATCTCAAGGTAAAGGCAGTTTGAGCTAGATAGCAAGTTCCAGGCCACACTGAACTATAAAGAAAGACAATGTCTAAAATAAACAAATAAACCTTTTGCTTCATGATCTTGCTAATACACAAAATAGCGGGATCTAAGCTAAATGATTTAAATCTATGTCCTTCCCAGAGACAATCTGTAAACTGAAGTTACCACCCAGAATGTAATGGCATATATATAAATTGCCTCACAGAGTGGCAAAGAGCACTTACTTCAATCCGGTAATAGGTTTAATTCATATTCTCCCCACCCCCAGCCTCCCTCTCTGCCCCTCTCTCTTCTCCCTTTTGTGGTCTAAGGACTTAATCCAGGGCCTTGTACACACTAGTGCTTGTACACTTGTATACACCACTGAGCTTCATCCCCATGCCAGGATTTAATTCTTTATAGGTATCTCTAGGTTTCCCTTACTCAAAATATAAAATTACATGTCCAGGGAACCATGTCCTTCATGGGAACCCACTTACCAGACAGTCGAGGCTCATCCATGGCCATTAAGCTGCTCACCTCAAATGCAACAACTTCAGCTTTAGTTGCAGCATTATATTACTTTATCCTGCCACAGTTCAGACTTCGAAACGTTTTAAATTAAACATCTTCACCAGATGATCATTTCCAATCATTGTTTCAAGGCTGCGGTGCTTCTCTGTCTAGACTGAAATCTAACAATCTCTGTCAAGGGCTCTTAAATATAAGCCCAGGATTTATAGGTCAACCGATGATGAGTGGAGCTATGGAGAGAAAAGTCTTCTGGGCCCCTATTAACAACCAACACAATGGCAGGAACCACAGCTACTAAGAACAAGAGTCTAGAAACAGTGAAGCAATAGCTTTGGTCTTTGGAATCAGACCAACTTCAGTTCCAGTTCCCATTCTATAGACAGCCTGCTGCTAGCCATGCACAAAAGCCTTAATGCCTCTGTGCCTCATCTGTCCTGCCAGTAAGTGGGGACAGCAAGCATGTCTCCCCAAAAGGTAGATTGAAAGGATGGATGAGATAAATCTGGATACACATTTAACTCTGGGTCTTTAACTTTCAGGAAATGTTAACTGTGCCTATGTTAAGGTTCATTCTCAGCATCAAGGAGCTATTTCCTCTACAGGTGGAGATATTTGGAATGAGAGAATGGCACTAGATACCCTGAGGAGTAGTTGGTCTTCTTTGCCTGAGTATGGTGAAAGATCTCATGGTAGAGGTTACATGGAAGCAGCTGGGGCTGCCCAGGGTATGGATACAAACAGTCCCTGAGATGAGCACTTAACCTTTGTCACATACTGTGGGTGCCTTGTATGCATCTCAACAACACTATAAATACCTATAAATCCTATTTATAAGTCAAAAGCTATTTTACTGATGACACTGATGCCCAAATTGTAGCTGATCTAGTCTTCACAAAAGGAGAAGAGAAGATAAATCATTCCAGTATAAAGCAGGAAGAACAGGGTACCTGCATTAGATAACAAGCAAGAAGCAAACAACTTATGGCTTTTACTGGAAAAAAAGGACAGAATGGTAAGTTGGGGTACAAGAGAATGGAAAGATATGGAGTCTAAACATTCATCTGTGTACAATGACGAGATGTTTTGGTATGTATGTGTTTGAGCACAACAATAAACATTGATTGAACACTTACTAAGGGTAAGCCCCCCCCAATGATTTGCATACATTATTTCTATTCATCCCAAAAATGCTGCAACTGGGTGTTGACAGCTCCATTTCACAAATAATGTCAAGAGAGGCCACACCCTCATTGGATGCTTCTAGTAAACTGCAGTGGGGTTCTTCTCACTTGTTCTGATGTCAAAAAGTCAGTGCCCTTCCCCCTAAGACAGCACTGCAACTAAACCTACCCTACAACGGGAAGTCAAATAAATAAATAAAGAAGAATAAAATGGAGAAAAGAAATTATCTAGAAGTAATATAGGGATCCAGAGTGTGGAAACAAACGTCACTGTCAGCATGAAAAGGAAGGTAATGGAGGATGAATGTGCAGGTGACTTTTTCTTCCATCTATTCATTCTCCATCTCAAGTTTTTCTGCCAGATCAAGAAAGCAAAGCAGTAATTATCCCAGTCAGCGTCACTTACCACGTTGCCTTCAAACCCAACTTGAGTCTTCTCAGCCCAATAGCAAATACCAGTTTAGGTGTTTACTTGTCTGTCACAGTGTTAGCAAGACTAAAAGATGACATCATTCTCTCACCTAGAATCTGCATTGAAAGGTAATCACTCAAGAGAATGAAAGCAAGTCTCCTTATCCAACAAATCACATTATGCCTCACATAGCAACACTTCTAAAAATCTGCCTTAAATACACATCCTGTCAAAGCTGAGCCCTAATGAGTGCTGCCAAACCCTACATCATCAAATCCTACATTGTGATCCAGAGAGCATACAGTTTCATAAAATGGAGTATGTTATCAATATATGTTAGGCTGCTTTGTAGCTAATATTACAGGTAAAGCTGATTTTTTAAAAAAGTATCACATTTATAAGTATGGATATTTGCTTCAAAAGCCAGGGACCAAATGGACAGTAACTGCACTACCTGATTTGCTGAAATCAAGAGTCTTAATATTTGTGTGATGATTCAAAAAGACAAACTTTTTTTGCACTAAAACCTTAGCTACTACAGCCAACCCCATTCAATGACAAACTTCAATATTTCAAATGGAAAAACAGTGGTATACTAGGGTATGCAGAGATGAATCGGAATGCATAAAAACTGCATGTATGGGTTATGCACTGCCTTCCTCAGAAAAAGAGACATTTACATGTGTAAGATAAAGCAAAATGACAGCATATACATTCCAATTCACAGCCCTAATCACATAAAGATCTGTGGTTTTTGTTTTTTAATCCACTGGACTTCATTTTACTCCAAATGCAAAGATATATGTCAATGTTAGAACTCTTTGCTCACCTGCACATACACAGATCCAGTCAAATATCACAGAAAATTTAAAGGCTTTTCTCTGAAGTCACAATTGCTGCTAAACCAGTGTTCAGCCTAAGAGATAACTACCTCAAGAAATGGAGCAGAAAATAAACTATCCCTTCTGCCTTCTCATCAACTAAGTCTATCTGTAACACAGCTATAACTTCACTTGCCTTTTCTTCAAACCTAGTATTTCTTTAACCACCTAGCCAGACGTCCTCGTAGTCCCTTCAGGCCAATTGCTCATCATCACAATGGTTTACTGCAACTCCACCCTTTTCCCACCTTCAATTTCAACAGTGCATTTAAATTTTTTCCATTTAAGAGAAAGACTGTGTTTTAAGAATCCACACACACCCCCAAGTAGTTCAGTGAACGGTCATGTTAATATCATTGAACCCCAGGGAATCTTCTGTTTAATTGCTGCTCTTTCTCTTCCCCCAGAGGACTATTTCTTATTTGATGTTGCAATGGAAAACACTGCATGAAGACAGACAGAGCAAACACACAATGGGTTTAAATTTTTAAACATCCAACCTTTTCATGAGTCACTGTTAATCATTTGCACCTGTGCCTTTAATAATCAGCCACACAATTAGTGAAGCAAAATCTGCGGGATGGAACTCAGTAAGGACACCCTAATCACAATTGCTCCCAAATCAAGGAAGAAAGGAAAGGGGGCTTTTGTCTTATGTGACAAGAAGAAAGTTTTACATGCCAGTTCCACCAAATCTAGAGGGCATTCAGAGCTGCCAGTAATCAAAATCTTGTAACAGTAGAGATCAAAGCTGGGTGTGGTGGCTCACCCTTGGAATCTCAGCCCTCTGAGGTAAGATTACCATGAGTTTGTGGCCAGCCTGGACTCCATATTGAGTGAGTTGCAGGCTAACCTGGGTTCAAGTGTGAGATCTTATCTTAAAAAAACAAGGGGCAGGGAGGGACACAGAATGGGGGGGGCCAGGGACACAGAGTCAAGATCTCTAATGTGTATATGTGTGTGTGCATATGCGTGTGTATGTCCTCCTATATTTCCAAGTGTTAAGTTTTTGCCTTCTATAATCATTTTCAACTAAAAAAATCATTCTGGAATATAAGTACAACACTAATTGAGGGAGTAAATCTATTAAGTTATTGTCCCCACTAAGAAGGTAGGATCATTGACATTATACTACTTCATCACTTATCCCATGTGAAAGGCAAATTTAGAGCAACAGGAACAATATCCTGAAAAGGTAGATGCTGCTCTGCACCAATGAAACGCACACATCTGGAAGGTACAAATAAGGCCTCTGTTCCTGGCAGCCTATCTTCAGCAATCATAGTCTCTGTGAGTGGGCAGAAAGGGATTCCCTATGAACAGCATCTGGACCACACCTTATTTGGCCAAAGGCAATGCTGACAAAGGCTAGGGAGAAATATATCCAGTCCAGATGAGGGGATAGCTCAAAGAATCAAATATGCCCCTCTCTAATTAAACAAGAGAGGCCCTTAAAATGACCATTTTGTGCAACGGAGTTCTCCTAGACCATCCACTCCAAATGCTGCTCATTCTATGGAATGGATGGTTAAGATTTTGCAGCCCAGTAGCTGCTGCCGCTCTTTTAAAACCCTTAAAATGTTGTGGAAAGCATCCATTTAGTGTGTAAATATGCTTGAGCACTAAAACACTGCTAAAATATCGGAAAACACTCCCACCCACTACAGAAATGTTCCCAGTCCAACGCTTAGGGGACGAAGATTCCAAACTGCCTGTACCAAAATTTCTTTTCATTTTTTTACATCCACTTGCTTGCTGGGGAACCTACTGAGGAGCCCTCCAAAAATGCTACCCACAGTTAGTCTTTTGGTTCTACTGTTTACCAAGTCTAGGAAGGGTGAGGAGTGTTTGGTAGTTATCCAGTCCTTCCACTTGTAGCAGGAATGAACGAAATAGCAGCACAACACTTAACTCAGTAGAGCTTTGAAAGCCTCCTGAAGAGATAGAGGCGTCTCTCTCCCATCTACACCTTCCTCCCTATTTCTTCCCTTTCCCTGGCATCTGCAGTCCTTCTCTAGCGACTCCTGGAAGAATCTTATTTCATAGAGCTCTCAGACACGACCCCGGTTATTCCCACCCTTTCATCCTCCATATCCAACCCTTCCCGCTGCCCCAGCCCCTTACCTGATAATGTCGTCGTTGTGTCCCAGGAAGAATTTTTGGCTGTGCTCTCTGGTGTTGTACACCACCCCTACCCCAGCTACAAAGTAAACCACCTCCTTGCCGGCGGTGTAGTACAGGTTGTTGCGGCACTGGTGACCCCGGTACCCGTACACCCACTCCAGCCGAAGCTGGCAACCGGGAGCTGTCCGATCCGCCATGATAAGCCGACCCCGCGCAACCCCCGGTGCCCCGCGCGCCGGCTCTGTCCTCTTCGAGGCTCGGGCTGCAGCGGACCTGCAAGGGCTCAGGGTACAGCGCAGGGCGCCGATTTCCGCGGCGACGCACAGGCACAGCCCAGCACGCCGGCCGCCACCATCATCCGCTGCTGTGGGAGACGAGCTGCCGCAGCCGCCGGTGTGCAGCAGCAAGACCCCGCTGGGCGCCCCGACTCCTTCCCTCGGGGCCAGGCGGCTTTAGGGGCGCCAGCACCCGCGCGCACGCCTCACTGCACCTGGGGGCTTCGGCCCGCGGAAGTGGTTCTCCCCTGGGTCACACCGCCTTTAAAATCAGAGACCTGCATATCCAGACACGGATTACCCAGTTCGCCAAGTTTGAGGTGCGCGGGGGGCTTCGCAGCAGGCGGCGGGGTTTATTCTGTGACAGGTCTGATCTGACAGGCAGCCGGAGTAAGCTTTGCCATCACCGTCCTTGGATCCGAAATTGACAGTCTATATCTAGGATGCAAGAGCGAGGAAGAGAAAGAAATTTTGCATGTCACCTCGTACAAGAAAATGATCACCAAACTAAAACCAAGTTGTGGGTTGTGTTTTGGGGTTTTGTTTTTTCAATTGTCCACCTTTCTCCATCCATATCCACCTCCGTAATTATAGGAAACAAGCCCTAAACGCTACTGGCTGGCAGTTGCTGATCTAATTTGAAATAACACTTGCTGTTTCCTCCATAAAGCCAGGGCGAATATAAAATGGTCATTTTTTAGATGCTCCAATTAGCTGTCATGCATGTGTTTAAAACCCATACCCTCCATGAGCCTTCTCTTCACAGAAAAAAACATAAAGAACTTAGCTGCTCTCCCTAATCAGCAACTCCAATTGCAAGCTTCATTAAAAAAAAAAAAAAAAAAAGAAAGAAAAAAATTCTGAATTGGAGGAGACCAGGCAACAGGGCAACTAAAGAAGAGCGCTATCTACAAACGCTCTGGTCCAGGAAAAAAATAAATAAATAAAAAGAAATAAATTAACAAGTGGCAAAATAATAATAATAAAAACAATATAATAATAATACCAATAATAATAATAACATAATCGTGCCCCTGTCTTCAAGATCTGAGCTAGCTAACTACGAGACCCTGCGGGTTCCAGGATCCTGCTTATAGCTTGGCGGGGGGGTGGGGGGTGAAGGGGAGGCGAGGTCTCCCGTGGGGCCCCGAGGACAGCAACATCCCATGCTCATCCAGGCGCCCGCCACCGCGGTCCCGAGGGATGCCAGCCCCAGGGATAACCTGGCTCGACCTCCACGGTCCCAGCAGGTTCCTACACTCCCACCTGGACCAGCCTTTCTCGGAGCATCCCTGCTCTCTTCGCCTCTAACCTCAGCTGCCCGCGGTGCGTCCGGGATTCCGCACCAGCCAGCAAAATCCTCTGCCTGCCCTCCCTCCCCGGCCTGAGCACCCGGGGATAGGCTTCGTCACTGGGGCGCCCAGGGACCAGCTCTTCCTCTAGCCCGGGCTCCGGAGGCGGGGCCAGCGCGGGGACGGGTTACTAGGCGAAATCGCGGCGCTAGGAAACGCAGACGCCCGCGAGGGCTGAAGCCGCCCCTCCCTCTGCCAGCTTCTTCTGTATGCATCCTGGGAATCGTAGTCCTCTGTAACCAGCTTGTGAGACGAGCGCTTGGAGTGCACTACAAGTCCCAGGATTCAATACGACCACAGGGCCACAGATGCGGGTGCCACCAGAACCTGCATTTCTCCTACAGGAGCTGGCAGCTCACCCAGACTAGCATTGGTGTTTTGTAGTGACCCAGGCCAGCAGCCTGCGCGTCTGTGCCGAGAGCAGAGAAGATGGAGTGGAGAAAATTCTTGAGCTTTCCTCAGGAGTTTCTCTTGCGTCAGTCCCTGAGGATTGCGGTAGCCCACGTCTGCCCCATATTGCAGCACTTGACTTACGCTGTTTCCTACTTCAATTTTCCCTGTTATTCCAAAGGATTCTAATTTATTTAAGTGCATTGTTGCGGAGTTTAAGAAAAATGCAGGGCATATGGTCAGTCTGTCATGAGTAGGGGAATAAGTGCCTTCCTATGACCTGCCTTGTGCCCATGCATTGAACAACTAGTTTTGGCCTTCAGACACAGAAGCCAGTGGGGTAAACTAATCCGTTAGTTCTGATTTTCTGGTTATAGCCATAACCAACATTTGGGAAAAGATTTTTAAATCTACTTGACTAACAGACTACCAAAGGTTGATAGTTTTGATTCTTTTATAGATATGTTTCTTTATCTATGTGGAGCTATAACAGAATGTTCTACCCTGGTAGGAAAGGTGATGCTGTAGGTTAGAGGTGCCAACGATTGGATGAGCAGTTACCTGTAATGATAAAGAGAATGTGAATTCACTTCATATTTTCTAAGAAAACAGAATCTACAAATAGAGT
>CABHPH010115907.1:0-33549 GCA_902168325.1 Peromyscus nudipes
GTGTGTGTGTGTGTGTGTGTGTGTGTGTGTGTGTGTGTGTGTGTGTGAAGGATGCAGGTACAGTAGCCAGTGCAGACACATGTTGAGTTCAGAGGTTAAGGTCAACTTTCTTCCTCCGTCTGTTTTCTCACTTATTGTCTGAGAAGGAGTTCAACATTGAACCTTGTGCTTACCATTTCAGCTAGACTTGCTGGCATGAAAGCCCCTGGCATCTGTTTCTATGCCATGCGCCCAGTATGGGTTAGAATTACACATTATCATGCCTGTTTTAATGTGTCTGAGCTCCAGTTTTCATTGTTGAGCAGCAAGCCTGTGACCTACTGAGACATCTCCACAGAATGAAGAAAAATAACTGATGTATTACAAACGCCATGGTGAGTCTTTTGCTTATGTATTATAGACATTTAAGACTTTACATATAGGGTTAGATGATTTCATATACTAGCTACATGATAGTAATATAGAGAGAAGATGCTAGCTAAGTAAAATATTTTCTTGACATAGCTTGAAATATCCCTTTATTCAGGCACTTTACTCAGGTGGTAGTCAGGTCTTTCCTCTATATGAAAACTTTTGAAAAATTTTACATATTGACAATTCTTTTCTCTCAATTTGGCATAAAAGGCTTTAGCTTTTTATACTTTTTAAACTAGTTAATCTTTACTCCACCTTGCACATTTGCATTACTGAGTCTAAAACTTACCTCTACTTCAAATCTTAGCAGCTTTGCATTTCTACTATTTTATTCCTTGTATGATGATTATAATAATTTTAAAGTATATACTGGAAACAAAAGCCACTCCTTTGAAGTACCACAACCAATAAAATAGATTTTAACACATAGTGTACTCACTCCATACCCAGAAATTATTAATTTGATAATAATTTTATCACTGGTTATTTTTGGTACGATCTTTCAAATATTATATCTCTGAATTCTCAATATTTTTAAAATTTCCAATATGTGTTCACATTGTTCATTGACTCATATGTTCATATGCAAATTTCAGGAGTCTGACTTAGAAAGACATGCATACTGTTGTGGCAAATTCTTCTGAATGACATAAAAGTGAAGTGTTTTCTTCGTGTATTTCATGCCTTATATAAGTACAGTTAATGTGACTGTGATGATAAGCCACCTCAGTCATTTTATTAACATCTATTTTTGCTCTCTGTAGCCTAATTTCATTCAAAGCATTTCATTCAAGTATGCCACTGTGATCATTTGGGCAAGTATGTGAATGTATTTGATTATATATGAAAAGCAGAAGAACTTAACACAATCTTTACTAAAATGGTTTTATTTTGCATTTTCATGGAATATTAAATGAAGATGGTTAATCTACAGATCTTTGATTATTTTCAAACAATTAAAGTAGGTTTTGCAGGGTACAACTTAAGTCTTTCAGTAACACATATATGCAAATATTTCTTCAATTTTTACACCTCTAATCTTTCCAATGTAATATATTTTTATCTGCATTTCAACCTGCCTAATATATGTAAATATAATATTTCCAGATTATCTATTCATTAGTTTGGCATTTTAAATGGATGGTGTACATATATTATCCTTTTACTCCATATCGATATCTTATTTTTCTGTGTTATTTTAAAGTATGACCCTGAGTTAAATGAAAGAATAAGAGAGACATACACTTTTGTAATCATAGAAAAGTTCTAGAATGATCTGTAGAAATAGAAAGTTGACAGACAGAGGGAGAGCAGAAGCCTATACTATTCTGTAGGTTTAATACACTTTTTAAAATACATAGATTGCTTGCCTCTGTGTGTGTGTTTTGCCTATATATGTGAGTATATTAAATATTTAGTATTTATTTTTTTATTTTATATACCAACAGCAATAAATTTTAAAGACATGCGGTTTTATTAAAAAGACCGTTTAGCAATTCATGTTATAAACCACATCCATACTTACCTTTCACTTTCTTGGTACATCCATGCTTCCTTTCTCTTTTCCTTTCTTCCTTGTCCCTTCTTGGTGAGGTATCAGACTAAGAAGTGACTTGGACTGCAGTCTTGTGTCACCAGGCATGGGTACAGGCTTTATGACACTCTCAGAATGTTCAGTTATCCACTCAATGGCAGCCCACTCCATTCTTTCCATTGGAAAATATTGTGTTAGCCATTAGATTTACCATGTAGCTCCCAAGGCTAATACCCTTCACAGTGAATATGGCTTCCATGGTAAGCAGTCTTTTCAGTGTTCTCTGGATGAGTTGTGTACACCAACCTCTCATTATCTGACACCAGATTCATGAGCGTGATATTTGTGGAAAACAGTTGCATTTCCTTGCAGCTGGATCCATGATAGACTACTCTTTGATGTATGTCAAGGTCCTGTTGGCTCCCAAAATCTGAGCAAGTGCTCTGAACTCCAGATCTTCATTGCCCCTGCCACAGGCCTGAGTCACATGCTTGACACTCTGCCTTATTTTTATTTCCATAAAATACTGTTGAAATTTAATGGAAAAGCTTGTGTATTTCACAAATACTCTTGTTCTATAGAAGTCTCATGAATGTATGATTTATAAAGTTTGATAAACATCCTTACTTCATAGCCATAAGTACTATATATTGAATATTATTTTGGATAGCAATTCAGAAGATCATATTGCTTTTTGCCTTTAATCATAATAATGAAATACATTGTGTATTTTCCAATATGGATTATCTTCACCTCAGCAATTATGGGGAGCCAATGAATCCCTGAATATGTTATGAAAAGCAGATAAATATGTATTGTTAACATGGGTATGACCATGTTAAGGAACAATGCTCCAGACATATAGCAACTGCAAAGCCCTCTATGTTCTGGTAAGGCTTAGAACGGCAAAGCCTTCTGTTTGTCCAAATATAAATGTTTGTGAATGTCTGAACATTGTGTGCACCTTCCTCCTTCCAGATAATTACAGCCTGAGCCTGCTTTCCTTAGGAGACTAGCTAACTCCTCCCCTTTGTGTTGTTTATAATAACTAAGCTTAGATTTTGGGATTCTGTACCTAATGCTACTTCAGCAACAAGTATACATACCCCTGATCCGAGCTTTCCTGTATATGTGTCTGTATCTCTGTCTTTTCTTCATTCCTTTACAGCCCTTGTCAGGTCCAGGTGCCGGGCTGTGCAGGACACAAAAAGCAAAAGAAAGACTTCAAGATCTAATTGTAATGATTTGGGTGTTTATTATTTGAAATATGAAATTTCTGATTTAAGTTTTTCAGTAGGTTTGTAACCGTGATGAATATTGATGTGTGTCACCCAAATCCTCATCCTTTCCATGTGAGGGTAAAATATTTCAGCCTTACCAGCCACACTGATTTGCTCTCACTCAGATTCACCTCATGCAAACATTTGTATCTGAATGCGAACCCTTGTAAGAAGACTGACCACAGCAGAAGTGTAACAGGTAGGTCATTTAGGGTCAATGTGGCCCCAATCTGTCAAGCTGTTTAGCTAGTGAATGCCCCTTGTTGTTTACTAAGGTTATTGTTTAGGACTCTTCACACTCGATCATTTCCCTCTGCAGTAACTGCTTCTTTCCACCCTGACTCCACGTGTTCTTTCTAACCTCACTAATTAGCATCTGATTCAGAAATCTTGGGCCCTTGCTGTGATCCCTCGGAAATCCAACCTGCACTTTTTTTTGAGTAGTAGATGATGAGACAAGAGCAACTTGAAATCCTTATGAAAGTCTAGAACTCACCACTAATGTCAAAGGAACACAATGGTGGAGAAATGAATTCGGGAAATTGGTTGGCATATCCTTGTTGGGACACAGTACTTTGAGTGATATGCAAATAACTTGAAAGCTAGGGGTTCAATATTCACTATGATATGTTATTGCATTGATCTGTCACACAACTAAATGAAAAAATCTGATAATAAAAGCTTGGAGCGAATTACAAGTAATATTTTAACATGTATGAAAGTGAAGAAACCTTTTTTAGGACAAGTGAATTTCATCTCCTGTGCTGGATAGTTTTATGTCAACTTGACACAAGTTAGAGTCATTTAAAAGGATGTAACCACAACTAAGTAAAGGCCTCCATAAAATCTGGGTGTGGGGAATTTTCTTAATTAGTGATTGATGGGAGAGAGCTCAACTCATTGTGTACGGTGCCATGCCTAGGCAGTTGGTACTGAATTCTACAAAAAAGCAAGCTGATCTGGTCACAAGAATCAAGTCAGTAAAGAGCTTCGTTGGCCTCTGCATTAGCTCTTGCCTCTAAGTTTCTGCCATGTTTGATTTCCTGTTCTTACTTCTTTCAGTGCTGAACTATGATGTGGAAGGATAAATGAAAAAACCCTTCCCTCCCCAGTTTGCAGTTGGTCACAGTATTCTATCACAGCAATAGTAACCCTGGCTCAGACGTCGCCAGTAACATATGGCAGTAAAATTCACTACTAGGACCAAAGTTAATTCAACTTAAAAGCATGTGAAATCAAGTTGACTATAGTGAAGTCCACAACTTCTTATAGAAGAATGGAATTCTTATATATAGGACAGATATATTAAGGATGAAAGTCTGACATGCCTCAAATTCTTTCAATAAAGAAAAGCAGAGTGAGTCCAGAAATGACAAACTTCCACAGTTTAGCAAGATCAGAACATTGAGCTCCATACCCCTTTGGAGCACCTACCTGTTATTTATGATAGGAAATGATGGGTTTCCTAATATGAATTTGTATTCCTGATTGCAAGACAACATGTAAGTTCTTCAATGTGAAATGACACAGAATATACATTACTGTTCCAAATTATTGGAATGGGGATAGTGAGAAAACAGCAGACTGAAGCAAGGCTAGAATCCACCCAGTCGAATGTCCAGTCATATAGCTCCACAGTAAATGTCAAATGACTCGTATATCTTCACCTGCAATGTTCAACTCTGTGTTAGACTGCTTCTGCCTTCCATATGAAGCTCTTGAAGATAGCCTACCACTCTGCTATCTTCAATATCTTGGCATCTCCTACAGAAATACAGACTTCACTCTCAAAGCCTGTTGGCCTCTAGGGCTATTCACCTCTTGGATCACTAACATAGGAATTCCCCTGATACATGCATGTTAGTCAATATCAGCAGTTTTCTGAAACCTC
Source organism: Peromyscus nudipes (assembly GCA_902168325.1). Lineage (NCBI taxonomy): Eukaryota > Metazoa > Chordata > Mammalia > Rodentia > Cricetidae > Peromyscus > Peromyscus nudipes. The sequence goes on from CABHPH010115907.1 coordinate 5,120, forward strand.
AGAGGAAGAATCCATGGTGCCGACACTCTTACACTCTTACCATCTCTAAAAGCAGTGCCTATGGGTGACAGTGGCAAGTTCAATTCCAAGCTTGCTATGGGTTCATTCCTCCTGGAATCATAGCAGTGGCAGAGTTGTTTCTTGTTAATTTTCAGGAAGAGAAAACACCTTAGGCTCTATTTCACAAGTTGAATCTTAACTGAAGGAGGTTTTGCTCTCCGAGTACCCTCTGCTTTATTTCAGTAAAGAACAAGCAACTTCTTAATAAAATTAATCTTCTCAACAATTACAGTCTCTCTTTCACTATGTACTTTGGCTGTAACATGAAATTTCCTGCTGGTCTTTGCTTTTCCAAATTTTCCATTGTTTTATCTTCCCCCTACATGCTCTTTTTTATAGTAGACCTATACACCTTATCAATAATAAACCACACCACATTTCCAACATTACTCACTCTGAAGTATTCTGAACAAAGAAATTATTCTGTTACTTTTTAATTTAACCTTAAGCAAGTTCTCAGGACATTGGCAGAATTTAGTAAGATTCATGGCAGAAAAGAATGGCCAACTAGAACTGAAACCTCTTGGACTGAGCCACAGAAGTCATATAATTCTCAGCACTGCAGATTTCTATGTTCCTTCTAGAATGACCCAATAGCTGTTCTTAGAGCTTTTACCTACTTTCCTAAAAGTTACAGAATATTCCCCATTCTTCTTTAGAAAAGCACGGTTAGGGTTTTGTTTTTGTTTTTTCTTTTAATAGTAAATTTTCATTTTCTTGTATGAACCTCTGTGTTAATATAGTCCTCTATTGCTGTGATAAAATCCCATAACCAAAAATGACTTATAGAAGAAAGAGTTTTCTTTGGCGTATGACTTACTATTATGAAATAATAGTGCACCATGACATGGAGGCATGACATGTGCCGGACATGGAATCCAGAACAGGAAGCTCATACATTCATGTTGTATGACAAATCTTTCAACATGCATTAATTGGCATTACTTACAAGAATACAAGTGAAGAGTTCCTTACAGGAACAGAAATGACTCAAAGAAAACTGCATTACTAAACCTCACTCAAGCAAGGTTTATAGCTCACAAAAACTGTGAGCTTGGAGCACACTGTGCAGGCTTTAGACTGCTCAAAAGGTTGAAGAGGGTTCTTTTCAGGTGCTTCAGTTGGTTCAAACCTCTTCTACTGCTACCCTGGTTTCTGCTTCTTCCATGCAGCTGGTCTGGTCTCATGATTGTCTTCTGTACCCTTTGGCTTGTTTATTCCTGGAAGTAAGGGCCAAGTAGATCTGCAAAGTTTCAGGAAATTACTGAAGCTATTTTGAGTTGTTTACCTTCCTACTTAAGGAGCATTCCTGCAGGGTGGAATGTTTCAGTCTCTGAGAAAGCGGTTATACAGTGCCTTAACCATGAGCCTGAAGAAGAGAGAGGGAACTGGTAATGGTGTGAGGTGTTTACTATCTAATCTATCTGGCCTGTTTCAAGCAACATTATACTTCTAGCAGAGCTATATATAACTTTGAAAATTCTCCCAAATAATGCCACCAACTGGGTACCCAATATTTAAGTGCATGAGACTGTGGGGAATGTTTCTCATTAGAATCACAATGAAATTGATTTTAAAATTTAATTTTAAATTTTAATATTTAAAATAATATACAGAAAATTGTTGTTGTTTGTTTTGCTTTTTTTGAGGGCCCCACCACACAGCTCCCAAATGAATCACACATGGAGGCTTATCATTAATTATAAATGCCCAGCGTTGGCTTGGCTTGTTTCTTGCCAGTTTTCCTTAACTTTAATAATTCCTCTACCTTTTGCCTCTGGACTTTTTCCTTTTCTTACTTCTGCACATATAACTCTTACTCCATGGCTTGCTATGTAGCTGGGTGGCTGGCCCCTGAGTCCTCCTCCTTCTCTGGCTACTTCTTCTCTCCCAGATTTCTCCTTCCATATATTCTCTCTGCCTGCCAGCCCCACCTATCTTTTTTCCCTCCTTACTATTGGTGGTTCAGTTCTCTATTTGACCATCAGATGTTTTAGACAGGCAAAGTACCACAGCTTCACAGAGTTTTAAACAAATGCAGCATAAACAAAAGTAATGCACCTTAAAATAATATTCTTCAACATTTACCCCTTTTCTTCTAAACAAAATGAAGTGTTTTAACTTTAACATAGCAAGATTGTATACAATAAGAACAATTATCAAGTCCAGATTACATCCACAATGTACAGAATTCCAATTCATTTGTGTCTGGTACAATTAAAAAATATTCCCCAATATATCCTATCTTAGTAAATCTAAAATTTTATACTTAATGTACTTCTATCAAATCTAAGGAAAACTGCAACTATAACTATCCAGTTTTCAACTCCATCAAAGCCCCCAGAAGGATATAATATTTTTAAGTAAACAAAAATGCATTGCAAACAACTTCCCAAAACTCTAAAAATGACAGAGACGTCTGACTGTCTGAACAGTCATCCACAGTTCCTCTGCAATGTTGGAACATCTGTCTTCAGCCTACAAGCCCATAATATCTGGCAGATATTTCAAGGAAGCAGGAAATTGGAAAACCTGTCCCATCTATATAGGCAATACAAGCTCATACATTCATGATGTATGACAAATCTTTCAATATACATTAATTGGCATTACTTACAAGAATACAAGTGAAGAGTTCCTTATAGGAACAGAAATGGCTTGAAGAATACTTCATTACTAAACCTTACTCAAGCAGGGTTTATAGCTCACAAAAACTGTGAACCTGGAGCACACTGTGCAGGTTTTAGATTTCTCAAAAGGTTGAAGAGGGTTCTTTTTAGCCACTTTCTTCTGTGTCCTGCAGAATGTCTGGCAATGTCTTCTGTGAAGCAGGAGTCCTGAAAGACCATCACACCTTGTGTTGGCCAAGTTCAGTGGTCACTTTCCTGTGGGTTCTGCATGTCCATTTTATACAATACACTGTCAATCAGTCCAGGCAAGAGCAGCTTCTTGCCCAAATGGCTAGCCTGGCCACATTGAAAGCAAAGTCCTTAAGAGGTTTCTTCGATGCCCATCGTCTCTGTAGTGAATTGGTGCTGCAGGAGATGTGTCTCATTGTCAGCAAAAGTCCTAAGTTAACAAAATCTTTTAAATGCCATATTCTGTAGGTCTTTGAAAGGTTTGAAGACCATCTATCTATCTAAAGTACATCTTATAGGATCTGGAAAGCATATTTAACATATCTACAATTTTGATTGTTATATATGACTAACCACTAATCTATGTTCCTGATTATCCTATTTAGTTTATAACAATAGCTTAATAAAACTAGAACTTTACCCTAAATTTCCAAATGAACTGCATAGGTACAATATCTCAAACAACAATAGAAATATACATACAATACATTGTAACAAAAGTAACCTTAAATTTTTATCAATATACAAAAATCCTTTAAACAAGAATATATATATATATTTGGCTGTTCAGTTCTTTATAAAACCATCAGGTGTTTTTTAGACAGACAAAATATCACATCTTCACAGAGTTAAAGAAATGCAACATAAACAAAAGTAACACACCTTAAAATAATATTTCTCAAATGAAAATAGGTAATTCTTTGGACCCTTTCCATATTTCCTGTTGTGTTTTGACACAAACAACTTCTTCACCAACTCTACCCTGATAATGACATGATAATTAGAGTTTGAATTTCCCATGGCTTTAATTCCTCAAGATCCTATTCAGTACACTTCTACAAATGAAGAGGTATTGGGTCTTATATGGGAGTGTACTCTGCCATTTAGCTGAATTAAAAGAGCACTAAGATTTTTTCTAAATATGTACACTCATGCTTATAGACAAATGCTCAGTCTTATTAAGAGAAGATTTAGAATGAGAAGCAGAAATTGATAAGATGCACAGCTCTCCAACATACTAAGTAGTGAGAGAGTATACAACTCTAAAGAGGGCATGCATATCAGCTCCTCTATGACTCACTGAGCAACTTTAAAAAGGGACATAAGTTAGGAGAGGGATAATTTGGGGAGGTATAGAGGAAGATATAAGCAGTGAATATGATTTTAATACATGGTTTATATGTATGAAAATTTCAAAGAATAAATTAAAATAAATTTGACATAAACTCCTATTTGTTCAATATTCTAAAAATTATTAGTATCTTTTATATACTTCTGCCCATCTTTTTCACTGTTTTTCCTATAGATGCTATCTCTACATAGAGCATTAGAATAACTAATTTCTTTCATTTTTATATATTCACATTAAGCCTGAACAATATGATATATAAATCTGTATTCTGTTCCTCCTCCAAAATCATATATTGAAGACCTAAACCATAATTTGACTATTTTAACATCTTCAAGTGAGATAATTAAGACGAACAAAGTTCTGTGGTGAATTATTTCTCCTAACAGATGGATGTAGACAATAGAATTTGACATTAGAAGCAAAGCAGAAACTCTGAGATCTTACCCATTCTCCTTGCATTCACGCTTGTTGAAAGACCTTCTGAATACAAAGACACTCTCTGAAAGCTGGGGAGAAACTTCACCAAAATTTGACCTTGCTAGTCTACCCATTCTATAATTTTAAGACTTCAGAACAGTGAAAAAATCCCATTTTGAAGCCAATGAATCTTTGGTGGTGTTCTATGGAAAACCAAGGTAACAAAGGCCAGATTATGCTGCTCCAAAACAAAGTTCAAAGAAAAATGTCTCAAAATGTGTGCTGGGCTTGAAGACTGACTGAGAAAGGGGACAAAGCTATTCTGATGAAGTTTCAGACACAAATGACATGGTTGTTGTCAAAGAAAAAACTTCTACCAAGAATTTGAAGAAACACATGATTGAACTGAACTGTCATTTTGTGTTTTGAGAAAGAATTTATGAACCATGAAACCAATTATTTAACTAAGGAGAGTTTTAAACAAAATTTTAGAGGTGAGGTAAATGTCTTTTTTATTGTGTGAAGCCAATTGTGCATGCTTATAGAGAAATTGAAAGCTCAGTTGTCAAGGAACAGAGAATCTGAACTTGAAGATTTAAAAACTCTTAGGCTACTTATATTGAAAAGAAAAAGAAAAGATTTTCTTTTCTATTCTTTTTTTCCATTTTTAGGAGAATGCATGAAGTACACTTAGGCATCCATTTGAAAAGGAAATTAGGGGATTGTGAACTGTGAAATTAATAACATACAACAACAGAATCCAAGAATGGAGATGAACTTATATCAGTAGAATTAATACCAGTGTGGATTAAGGGCAGGCTGATAGTGACATTTGGCAGCCAAAATGCTTCACAGGTCAAGGATAAGACTAAAAAATCCAGAGATGCAATAGAAGTTTCCAACTTGGCCAAGTACACCACAACTATTTCTTGCTTGATTCAAGTGGCATCCTAGAAATATTTGGGATTAGACCACTATGCAGAATATGTTGGTTTTGTAACCATTATTTGAACTTTTGCAGAGTAATCAATCAAACAGATATGCTCAAAGGTCATAGTTAATAACTTACATAGAACTTTCTTCTTCTGGGTTTTTGAGTTGCATGATACTGACTGTCATTCTTTTCCTTTCACCTTTTTCCTTTTGGAATTGGAATGTTTCCCAGGCCTTACTCACACGACTTTCTTGAAATTCATTACTATTTTTATACTGGTCCAGAAATGTAATGAACATAACCTCCAGAAGGATCTGTAACTTGAGTCTCCTCCATGTCTGATTTACACACTTAGATGAGACTTCATACTTTAAAGTTCAACATTAATACTGGAACAAATTAATATCTTGGGGCTTTGGGGGGGGTGTACACATGCTCTATACAACCAAAGGAACATGATTTTATACAACCTGTGGAAAATGTCTCACTAAAGCACCTGCCTGTACTGACAACATGATTTCAGAATTTCAGGCTTCATAGCTGTGAGCTAGCTAATTCCTGTTGCTGTGATATTATGTTATAACAGTCTGTTTTCACCTATTCATATTTTGGAATTGAAAAGTAAGATACAATCACAATAAAATGTAGAAGAAGTAGTAGTATTGAATAATAACTATAAGTCATAGAACAAACTGTCTGATAGAAATGAGAACTATAAAGCATCATAAACAAAACTTCTATAATTCTTATCACTCATGCCTAGATGGAGTCTCAGAAGTACACTCCCAAATATATTTTTGCAATTTGGCAAAAATATTTTTCAATTTTCTGTCTTTGGAATAAGTATTATTTCATAAATAAAATCAGGAACTTAAAAAAGTTTTTTTTTTTTAATTTTAAACATCTTAACCATTATGTAGTGCATGTAACTGTTACGTTTATTTGGATGTTGTGACACTGATTTCTTTTTTTACACTACATTTCTTACTATAACTATTTTTACTTAAATCAAAATTCAATATAATATTAGAAATTCATGTATTTCAGTACTGGAGATTGAACACAGGGCCTGGTTTCTGCCAAGAATTATTTTAATACTGAGCCGATCCATACCTTTCTGTCTTTGATTTTAAATAGTATTTGAATGTATGCTTTCTCTTTGGTGACCAGGTTGGCTCATCTCACCTTTAGGATTTGACAGGATAAAACTCACTGTATTGTCATCCCAAATAAATTCTACCTTGATTTACATTTTAAGATAAGAATTGTGTAGCTGAGTTTCCCTTACACATATATTTTGAAAATTAATGTTTTTGTTGTTCTCTTATTTTGATATATTTTGATCATGCAATGTAAAATATATGGGAGAGCTTGGCTTAGATTCTGATAAGATTTATCTTTGGTTATGTTCATGATGAAATGTTATGAATCATTTCTTTCTGTGTGTATATGTTAATGTTCTGAATCTTGTTTGATGCTGCAACACTCATATGACTGTTCAATTTAATTAAAATTTGCTCTTTGTTCTGTATTGGTAATTTTTTATGTGTGATTGTTAAATATTAACACAAAAAAACTTAATTTAATGTTAAGACTCTTAGGTATCTTTTCCTTCTCTGGTCTCCTGGCCCTACTGATGTCTATGAACTCTATGATGGAATCTGCTTTAGAAGTTTGTGAAGGTGAAATGCTGAATACTAGATTGTGAAAGTTTGACAGTTTTGTTCCTAAAGTTATTCTTTGCCATATGTTATTATTTTTGAAAAAGAAATTATAAAAATAAATTATAATCATTGAGAAATTATCAGAAGCGTGCTCCAGCAGTATAAATCATGTACCAAAGCTGACTCCAACCATAAGACCAAATAAATACAATTTTTTTAGCTGAAATGGGGGAGCCTAGTTCAAGAAATCTATGTGAAAATACCAATATATCAGGAAATAGTTTGAAGTCCAAAAGCTAAACCTAAGAATCAGTCAATGAGTAGAACACAATGGTGATGAGACTAAAATCAGGGAACACATTTTTTTTAATATATATCTGTTGTGTGACGTTTTATTTGTGTTCTGACAAAGCTTGCCGGAGACCAGAGGGCAGAGCTAGGCACTAGTTAACCACAGAGGCCAGGCAGTGGTGCCACATACCTTTGTTCTCAGCACTTGGGAGGCTCATACATTTAATCCCAGCAATTAGGAGGCTCATACTCTTGATCCCAGGACTTGGAAGGCTCACTCCTTTAGTCCTAGTACTTGGGAGGCTCACACCTTTAATCTTAAAACAACGGGAGGTCAAGACAGGAATATAAGGTAGGTAGAGGCAGGATCTTGGCCCCCTTTTCACTCTGAGGATCCAGAGAAGTAAAAAGTCACTAGTGGTTGCTGTTTTGCTTCTCTGATCTGTCAGGTTATTACCTTGGTATTTGACCCCTGTTTTTTATCAATAAGACTAATTAGGTTCATGCCTCATCTATCTATAATTTACGTTCTACAAATCAGAGAAAATATGTATTTGACTTTCTAATTCTAGCATATTGAGTTTAATATGCTTATCTGTAATTTCATATGTTTTCCAAAAAGATACATTTCACTCACTAATATGGCTGAACGCAATGCCATTCTGTAAAAAGGAACACATTTTCTTTATCCATTAATATGTTAATGAACACCTACACTGACTTCTCAGCTTTGTTAATACAGACAATGCTTCCATATACATGAAGGTGCAAGTGTCTGAATAGTATGTGCTGAAATTTTATTTGAATATGGGTCACCCAGAGATTATGTTCAGATGTTGTGGTGGTTTGAAATAAAATGGTCCCCAAAGAGAGTGACACTATTTGGAGGTGTGCCTTTGCTGAAGGAGGTATGTCCTTGTTGGAGGAAGTGTGTCCTTGTGGGAGATGTTTTTGCTCATGTTTCCCTCAGTGTGAGACGCAGACAGTTTCCTGTTGTCTGCAAGATGTAGGAATCTCAGCTACCTCTCCAGCGTCTTTTTGTCTGTATGTCACCATGCTTCCTGCCATGATGATAATGGACAGAACCTCAAAACTGCAAGCTGTTTTTCTTTATAAGAGTTACCATGGTCATGATGTCTCTCCACAGCCAAAGAAACCCTAACTAAGACAGAAGTTGGTACAAGGGACTGGAGTATTGTTGTGATGGGCCTTACCATGTCATTATTTGGAAGAATTTAGACTTCTGTACTTGGTGTTATGAAAGCAGTGGCATGCTTTAAGCACTGATTAATGGGCCATACTAGTAGGGTCATGGAAGACAGTGGTGCTGAGTGTTATTTGATGAACTGTGTGGGATCTACCTCAAGAGGTTTCAGAGAAGAAAAATTTTAATATATTGCCAGGTGATCTTTCTTGTGATAATTTAGGGAAGAATGTGGCTGGCTTTTGCCTTTATCTGGAGTCTTCTTGAGGCCAAAATGAAGAGATGTGGGTTAATTCCATTGGTAGAGGAAATTTCAAAACAGCCTACTATAGACTTTGTCCTGTGGTTAGGAGTGGTAACTCTAATGAAGATATGTTATGGAAAGGAGCAAGAAAATGTAAAATTTGAGGAGAAAATGAATGGAGTTAAGTGCTGTGTTCAAGAAGATGAACAGTTTAAGAAATGAAATAAAGAGAGTAGTGACCTCAGTGCAAGATCTCACCCAGAATAATTTACAATTTATGAAAAGGAATTAATGAAAAGTTTAGGGCCTGGTGTGGTGGTGCATGTGTTTAATCCCAGAACTGGGAAAGCAGAGACTGGCAGATCTCTGAGTTCGATGCCAACTTGGTCAAAAGAGCAAATTCCAGACCAGCCAAGCTTAGGTAGTGAGAGACAGAAAGCTGGTGAAGATGTAATTGAACAGGGGGGCCATGTTCCAGCCTCAGTAAGCAGTAGAACTTGGCAGGTTCAGCCTCATGTTTCTGGGTTTAGAGTTAAGGATAGAAAAAATAGGATATGGAATTTGCCTCTATGCCTAAGGAAAGCTACTGAGTCCAGATGTTTGTCAGGGGTGTCCCTGAATGGAAGCCTAGAAAACTCATATCATGAAGCTTTGAAGTGGAAGCCTGGGTTGCCTTGGAAACCCCAAGATGTTAGGGATGTCAGAGTTTTTGGATGCCTGCTGAGGAGAGCTGCTAAAGGGGAGTAGGAACAGCCTAAAAGATAAAAGTGTCTTGCTGTCAACAAAGCTGGAAGGACTGGAGATTTCTGAAGAGCATTTTGACCTCAAACATGGAGATCCAAAGTTTGGAATTTGCCCAGCTGGGTTCCAATCTTGCTTTGGTCCAATATTTCCTCACTATGCTCCATTTCCTATGTTTTAGAATGATAATGTAAATGCTGTATCATTATATATTGGAAGTATGTGATCTGTTTTTTTGATTTTGATTTTACAGGGAATTACAGTTAAGAGATTGCATGAATCTCAGAAGAGACTTTGAACTTCAGACTTTTAAATACTGTTGAGACTGTGACAGACTAGGGGAACATTGAAGCTGGACTAAATGCATTTTTGCATTATGCTATGGCTTCAAGATTTTGGGGGCCAGGGAGTGGACTGTGGTTGTTTGAGGAAAATGGTCCACAAAGGGAGTGGCATTATAAGAAGGTGTGGCCTTATTGGAGGAAGTGTGTCACTGCTGGGGTGTGTTTTATTGTCTCTTTTGCTCAAGCTTTACTCAGTGTGAGATACAGACTATTTCCTGTTTCCTGCAAGATGTAGGAATCTCAGCTACATCTCCAGCACCATATCTGCCTGCATACTGCCATGTTCCCTGCCATGATGGTAATGAACTGAACCTCTGAACTGTCAACTGCCACCCTAATTAAATATTTTCCTTTATAATAGTTGCTATGGTCTTGGTGTCTCTTCCCAGAAAAAAAAAAAAAAACTATGAATAAGACAGATATAGATTTTTGAATCAGGGGTTTGGGGCAGGACCTGACATTAAAAAATTTTTAGAGAAGTAATATCCTGCTCAGCCATCATGATTCTCAATGGCAGACTATACAGCTAGCATGCTCCCTTGATTTAGAAGAACAACGAAGAGATAGGAACATCAAGAAAGTATGGTTTCCATGAGGTGTTGACAAGATGAATCATTTGGAGAAGGAGCTTACCAACAAGGCTGATTTTGATACCAGGAACCACAAAATAGAAGGAAAGAAATGTCACCAAGCATAGACTATTTTCTGATGTCCATAACTCTACAAATGTTCTTTGGTATACTCATGCATTCACACACACACACACACACACACACACACACACACACACACACACACACACAAATGACAATGGTAACAATGGTAGCAGTATCTTCTCTTGGGGACATTGCAAGACTAGAAGATTAATTTGTCAATTTTGGAATGTAAATTTTTGGATATTGCCAAAGAAAGCATGATGGAATATGAGCTGCAGGCCCCAAATTTCTTGTAAAAAAAAAAAATAAAATGTGCTGTTTCTTGAGGAAAAACTGGAGCGAGAGGCAACATTCCATTCCTCCCACAGACCATGTGTTCTTTGAGTGAGAAGGAATCTTGAGCTACATACTCCTTATTGCTACTGCTAAAATCTCATGAACAAAAGTATCTTAAAATAAATGCATGGAATCTACTCTAGTCTATAGAAGGAATGACAAAACCCTGCTGACTTAAGTGGATCATATCAGTCACTAGATATAAAAGTCAGGACGTCAAAACTGCTGACATTAACAACCATTCTATTAATTTTGCTTTGTTTTTTGAATATTATCTATGAAATCAGAAATACTGCCTTCCAATTTGTTACATTATTTGCCCCATTTTATGAAAAACATGTTTTGTGCTCTATGGATAGTCAGACAATATGTTAAAACTGTTTTGTTATTTGAGAACAAGATAGCTTTGTAATAGTTTAAAATTCATTCAAGAAGAAAAATATTTCTTGTTCTTTATTTCATTTACTTGAGGTAGGGGCTACTCTAGTCCAAAGGGCATCTGTAACTTACTGGAAAAACCAATCCGGCCTCAAATTTCTTGTGATCTTTCTTTTGACTGTTAGAATTATAAGCGTGTTCATCATGCCTAGCTTCAAAGTGACTAGAACTTTTACATGACACAAAGTTTTATGTTTACAGTCCATTTTCTAAAGTACAGTGCTATGTCCCTGACTGATACTGGTGGACCACCTAAGAGGACTTATTAAATGCTAATGGTGCAACTTTCTCTTCATAATGAAAAATCTTGAAGAAAGCTATATAAACTAAATTTAGAGAATCTAAATGCATATTTTTTTAAAAAAATACACAACTTCATTCAAGATTTTGCTCTATTTATCCAAACTGAAATGTTTTCCAAGTTACTAAAAACGGAATTAATCAGGATTCTCTAGAGGAGTAGAACTGATAGAATGAGTGTGTGTGTGTGTGTGTGTGTGTGTGTGTGTGTGAGAGAGAGAGAGAGAGAGAGAGAGAGAGAGAGAGAGAGAGAGATTTATTAGAGTAGCTTGCAGACTATGATCAAGCTACTCCAACAATGGCTGTCTACTAACAGAAAGTCCAAGAATCCAGCAGTAGTTCAAGTCCAGAATGCTGGATGTCTTATCTGGTCTTTGGTACACTAAAGAACCGAAAAAGTAGAATCTAGTACTAGTGAAGGAATGGACTTGCCAGTGAGGGCAAGCAAATAACAGAAGAAAGCTTACTTCTTCCATATCCCCTATATAGGCTGCCATTAGAAGGTGGAGGCCAGATTAACAGTGGATCTTCCCACTTCAAATGATATAAGAGAAAAAAAAATTCATGAGTGTACACAGCTTCTTGGGTTTTAGTACATTTCAGAGATAATCAAGTTGACAACCAAGAGTAGCTATCATTATTCTATATCTTTTTAATATTACACACAATCACATTTCTTATTTCAAGCTTAATTTCCAAATGAAAACAATAAACATGTCAAAATTATGACTAACATGATGTAACTGTCCCATGTACAACTTCGAATGCATTAAAAATTTTAGAATAGGTGGCAATGTCCATGCAGGGATTTTTTTTTAATATCTCAACACTTAAATATAACAACCACTGATTGATGTTACATTGCACAATAAAGGAATACAAGAAAGAAAACACAGATATCTGTACAAACGCATTCTTAATAGAATATGACAGAAACCAGAAACACTCATGTCAATCATAATTCTCATTTCTGCAATGGTCATATGGCCTTTAGTATTTATATCTACCTTCCTCTACTACCTATTTGGTATTTCTCCCACCCTCAGCAAGCACCTCAACAGGACTTGTTTCTTTTCCCGGAGCAGTGACCCATACCTTCATTCCTGAAGAGTCTGTGCTCTTTGTCATCCTGCCTGGATTAAGTTATTGTATTTAAACACTGACTTTAATCACAGGGCATAGTAGCTAGCACCAAGAGATGCCCTAAAGAATTTCCTGCACTCCAGACATAATCTTTCTTACCTCCATTGTGGAGAAGCAATCCAATTTACTCCCCGTAATCTGGATCAATCACCCCTCCTAACATTGTTATTCCTTTGTTATTGACCTAAGGGTATCAGAAACTCAAAGTGGTCATGGAGAAGTCTGAGCCTCCAGTTCAATGTAATGTTTGTTGTTTCTCCTGGCATGAGCATTCTCAACTCTAGAAACAAATATTTCAGGCCAACAGAACTTAAGGTCATGGGAAAAGGAAGCAGAAAAGACAAAATCATTCTTGTTGGATGTCAGAACATAACTATAGAACCCAATCTGGTCAGTGTACCATGAATCTGGATATGACCTTGCCTGTATGAATCCCTAGATATAATCGATAGTATGTCAACTTGACACAAACTAGAGTCACCAGAGAGAAGGGCGGCTCAATTGAGAAAATGTCTCCACTAGGTGGGCTGTAGACAAGCCTCTCTCTCTCTCTCTCTCTCTCTCTCTCTCTCTCTCTCTCTCTCTCTTTCACACACATATATACATATGTGTATATACATATATACATGTGAGTATATACACACACATGTATATATATATGTGTGTGTGTATGTATACATATATATATATATATAATTTTCTTAATTAATGATTGATATGGGAGATCTCAGACATTGTGGGTGGTTCCACCCTTGCACTGATAGTCCTTGGTTCTATAAGAGAGCAGGCTGAGAAAGCCATAAGGAGCAAACCAATAAGCAGCACTCCTCCCTGGTCTCTGCATCAGCTTCTGCCTCCAGGTTCCTGACCCACTTGAGTTCTTGTCCTGACTATCTTGAATGATGAGTGGTGATATGGAAGTGTAAGGCAAATAAATCCTTCCCTCCCTAATTGGTTTTTGGTCATGGTGTTTCATCACAGCCAGAGTAAACCAACCTAGGTAAATTTTTAAGATAAAATAGACTTTTCCCCAGAGAAAATCTTGTATCTACTAAAGCACTTGATAGGTAGCATCGTGACACATGACAATAAGCATCTCAGAAAACCGAGGCAGTGTTTAAGAGACAAGCATCCCGAAGTCAGAAAGTTTGCTCTTTTCTTCTTGCTTGTAAGCTTCAAATATCCAACTCTGCTTCCATCCCTCTGCTCCAGCATTACATACACTTATCCCACTAGAATTGTAAGTCCCCCACAAACCTTCTTGTGTCTAAATTGTTCTGGTCATGATGGTTTATAAAAAGAATAGAAAAGTAAATAATGCATAGAGCATAAAATGAGGAAATCTACAACATATATCTAAAAAGATTAAAATTAACTGAAAATATGTGTTAAATATTATTACATTATTGTACTTGTCAAAAAATCATCATTTTTTAAATTTATTACTTATACTCTGATCATTTTGTCAATGACTATATTATTCTAGATATTTAGGTTTCAGCAAGTGCCAATGAGAATTCCGAATTGTCAATTTAATGAAGACAATTCTTGCCATAATTACTACATTAATATTTGTGCATTTTATTCTATATACTTCCATTACAATCTCTGAAGATATTGAATGGGATGAACAGATATATCTGATATGATCAGTGGACATTTCTGACTGATGATAATTTTGTTATCCTAATCAGTTACAAAATCCAAGTTATGTATTTTTGTGAAAATATAATTCAAATTGAACTTTAGCATGAGTGAAATTCATGTATCATGTAAATAATTGGTTTTAAATCCTTATTAGTGAAATTAGTCAATAGGTAGAGATTTCCGCACACAATTATACAATGTAAAAGACATGCTCAAAATGAACACCAGGGGGCAACCTTACTTGGAACAATCCAGTGAGGGAACATGAAGAAAATACTGATTGATTACAGTATTAAAAATAATAATTACCAACAATTCAAAATTTTCATATGGAATGCAATAACCTGTATCTAGTTTACGAATGATGTAATTATTTGTACAATAAAATTTCCTTTTACTTAAGATTTTAATTGGAGCCCAGTTGATTGACAAAAATTATTCTGTCCAGAACACTTCTCATTTCCATATCTCACACATTCAGTTCTACTGTTCATATTAGAGTGGGATGACTGTGATGGCAATTTCCATTTTGTAATGTAGGCTCACAATAGATTTTTTTTAAAGACCATTGCTTCCTTGGATCAGCAAAAGTTTGCAGCTTAGAATAACACAGTTCTTTATGTGAAGTGGCTAGGCATGGCAAATTGGATAGGCAGTGTGTGTTTACTAAACAATGTAAATTAAAAATGAAACTTCTCATGCTGTGATAACTTGATTTGAATTGTGCTCCAAGAATTTCAAGATTACACACAGAGAAAAACATATAAGATGGAAATTAGTGAAGTTATTTAGAAAGTAAATGGAAAATAAAGTAAAAAATTAAGCAAAATGGAAATCATGGGAGGAAATAAAGCTAATTAGGAGAAAGTCTTTTATTAGTGTGAAAGTTGGATAAAAATGTAGGTGAGTTGTCACACACACACACACACACACACACACACACACACGCATGTACACATGTCACCCATTGTTATTTTCTGAATATAGTCTGGGCAGGAATTCATTTCATCTGACAGTTGTGATATTATGTTTTCTGTTTTTTTTATGTGTGTAATCTATCAGTTGTTATAAGTAGAGCTTGTTGGAATCCCTTGTACCAGTGAAACACTGTAACTTCTTCCCTCCTCAGAAAGTGTCTGAGTCCCTGAGCCCTCATCCTGTCCACAGTACTTAATAAATTTCACTGTTACTCTTTCCTGAAGGATTCTGTGATTCCATATGCTCAAAAATTGTCTTCCTACTTTGTTGTTTTTTTTTTTACATGTTCTTAATCTGGTCTGCTGGTATGTACTAACATAAGGGCATATTTAGTTTGTTAGCAACTTCCTGCTCGATGCTCGATCAGACTCTACAAAGTGAAATGTTCAGGGTTTAAATAAAAGCTATGTTGATGGAAAACACAGCTGCTGTAACAAAGAAAATAAGAAGTTTATTTTAAAGTCAACTATGCATGACCAAAGCTCAGAAAATTCTGATTTAAGTTACTCTGAGCAGTGTAGTTTCCAACAGGAGAAGGCAAATGAATGTTCATAGTCACAAAACAAAGAACATCATACATAGTACATTTAATATATCAATGAGTAGGAGAATTAAGCAGATGGGCAATTCAGAGAAATCTGTAGGCTGTTTGTATTTATTTTAGCATTATTTGCTTTAGGATTAGAGGAAGATACAATTTTGCTATGCTTTGCCATACATTCTAATATCAATCAGTAGTCAAAATGTTCAGTGAACTATAGAGTTGTAAACTAAATTGTTATCAAATGGAATAAAATCTACCAAGATAATTTTGGCTCATTGCCTACAGCATTCCATAGTTTTTGCAGAAATGAAATTCTACTCCGTTGGGGTCAAGCAGCATACAGTACACCTAATGGAGACTCAGGTTCTGCAGGAAGCATCAGTTTCTCAGTAAAATCCTTTTTGTGATTCCTAGAGTATCTCATGCACATGCATGCTTTAACACACATGGATGTCCTAATTCATATGCTTGGAACATAGGATATGTACTTCTGACTGTCACACTGAAATGTACTAAATGTGCAAGAAAAAAAATTTTTTTTTTCTAAGCTAAAGTCAATCTCGTTTTAAGCCAGGAATCCACCCTCTCTGCTACAAGGAGAACTTGTGTCTACCATCCTTTCGACCCTCTTTAATCCTCCATTATTAATTAGTCACAAAGCCTTTAAAGTATGTTATACTCTCTCTAAAACCATCTGCGTTTCTTCATCTTTCCTGCTGCTCTCTGGTGTCCGTATCCTAATGTACACAGATAGCCACTAAACTTCTTCTTCTTCTTTTTTTTTTTTAGGGTATTTGGCCATTTTTCTTTATTAAGAAATTTTCTACTCACTCCACATGCTATCTACAGACTCCCCTTCCTCCCTCCTCCCACCCCCCAGCCCTCTTTCCCAAGCCACCCTGCATCCCCACATCCCCAAAATCAAGGTCATCCATGGGTAGTCAGCAAAGCCAAGCACACTGAGCCTAGGCAGGTCCAAGTCCCTTCCCACTGCACCAAGGCTGTGCAAGGTGTCACACCACAGGCACCGGGTTCCAGAAACCTACCCATAGACCAGGGACAGATCCTGATCCCCCTGCCTGGGTGCCCCCCCAAATAGTTCGATCCAAACAACCGTCTTCCATATCCAGAAGGCCTAGTCCAGTCCCATGGGGGCTCCACAGCCACCAGTCCACAGTTCATGGGCTTCCACTAGTGTGGCCGGTCATCTCTGCACGTCCTCCCATCATGATCTCCACATCCCTCACCTGCAGTATCTCTCTTCTCTCTCATCAGTTGGATTCCCGGATCTCAGCCTGGTGCCTGGCCGTGGATCTCTGTATCTGCCTCCATCAGTCACTGGACAAAGGCTCTGTGATGACAGCTAGGTTATTTGCTAGGCTGGTCACCAGAGTAGACCAGTCCAGGCACCCTCTGGACCACTGCCAGCAGACCAAGGTGGGGTCAACCTTGTGGATTCCTGAGAGCCTCCCCAGCACCCTACCTCTTCCTATTACCATGATGTCCTCATCTATCATGGTATCTTCCTCCCTGCCCTCCCACTCTGTCCTTGTTCCAGCTTGACCCTCCCATTTCCCTATATTCTCATCCCCCACTCCTCGCCCTCTGCCACCCCCCCCCCCCCCCCCCCCGAGTCCACTCATGGAGATCTCATCTACTTCTCCTTCACAGGGTCATCCATGTGTCCCTCCTAGGGTCTTTCCCTGTTAGCTAGCCTCTCTGGAGTTGTGGGTTGCAGTCTGGCCATCCCTTCCCTCACATCTAGTGTCCACTTATGAGTAAGTACATACTATGTTTGTCCTTCTGAGTCTGGGTTACCTCACTCAATATTTTCTAGATCCATCCATTTGACTGCAAATTTCATGATATCATTGTTTTTTTTTTTTTTACTGCTGAGTAGTACTCCATTGTGTATATGTGCCGTACTTTCTTTATCCATTCTTTTTTTTTTTTTTTTGGTTTTTCGAGGCAGGGTTTCTCTGTGTAGCTTTGCGCCTCTCCTGGAGCTCACTTGGTAGCCCAGGCTGGCCTCGAACTCACAGAGATCCGCCTGACTCTGCCTTCCGAGTGCTGGGATTAAAGGCGTGCGCCACCACCGCCCGGCTTCATTTTTCTTTATTAAGAAAGGCACAAAAAATATAGTAAGGATTTATTTAGAAAATAGGCACAAGAAAATGAATTAAGGACTAATAAACTAATCATTCCTTGCTTTAAAAAGTTGATAACCCATTCAATGGAATGATAAAAAAGAGTGGAATTTGTAAACTGCTGATGATATTTTTTTAACAATCATCATCTGAGTAGCATCTAGTTTCCCACAGTCATATGAATGGCTCTGAATGTATTGAGAACTCTTAAACTGGAAGTAAAAGAAAAAAGAAAACATCAATCTTTGAAACAGGCAAGAAAATTTGCCTTCCTCTCTTATGGTAAAGCAGCACTTGGGGCAGAAAACACTATCAAGCATTGTAACCTTGTATCTCATTACGCAAAATGGGCTTGAATAAATTTGTCCGTTTTCAGAAATGAATGCTGCCATGAGCAGATAAAGACTGATTACTATTGAAAACCAAAGAGATATTTTAGTTTAAAATCAATTTGGTGTAATTTGGAACCACATCTTGTTTATTCCTAATTTGCGTACATTCAGTTGGAAACAAAGACAATGCGTTTGTAGCTATGTCCAAGGCAAAGGTGCAGAAAACTTGTGTCCATGTTGATCCTTCCAGTTTAGTGTGTAGCAGATAAGTAAAAATTCTGATAGCAAGTGTGATGCCTAGACATTCTTCAACTAATGCAGAATAAATGGACTTTTAGTGTTGTGTCCCAGTGAAGAATTTAGAGGTAAATTTAATAATGACTTCATATTTAACAGCAAGTGAAAGGAAAAATATCTAAGGATATTTCAAGTATAGAAATTTCTTAGCATATGAAAGACGACTGGTAGAGGAGCATCTGAGGATATAGCTGGATTACAACAAAATTGAAGTAAATATCTTCATTTCACAAGAAAACAACTCTTTAGTGAGGATTTATCTCCTTCCTGAATGTGTATTTTGAGTTATTTGAGTTCCATTTATTTGTTCATTCTATCAAAATTTAATAAGATTTTTTTGTTGGTTAACTTTATTTATTACATTTTCCTGGGCTTATAAAGATATTTGAATCAGCAAATTCCAGCAACCTGCGCCTTGCCTGTGCCTCAGTAGTGGACCCCTCAAGACAAGTTCCCCAGTCACGGAGGAGCCTTCAGAAAACGTATTTCCAAGCCTGCCTTTACTGGGCTGGTTCCAGAATCTATACATAAGAGTGAAGTCCAGGCTGACGAGGTCAAGGTCAAACATTAAACTGGTGTAATTTCTATAATTCCCACGAGATGACTAGCTGCAGCTTCCTGAGATCACTAACCAATATCCCTACCCTGGCAATAATATTTGGCTCAGACAAAGGAATGAGAAACTGTAGGAACCTTAGCAGCTTTGTATATGTATGAGACAACAAGGAAGCCGTATCTGAAGTGGTGAAGGAGAACTTTTAAGTCCCTTGGCTCCGATAGTTCCCTTTAAAAGAATTGTATTAGGAATACAGGATGAAACCCAGGGTCACAGCAGTGCTCACTATCTGCACAATTGCCTACATTTCATGGCTGTCAAATCTTCATATCAAAAAAAGATCCCAAGAGGTCTTTGTCAGTCACCCTATTTCTACACTCAAAGGGAAATGTCTGTCCACTAGCATCTGAAGACAGACCCATAAGGTGAAGAAGCCCCGAAGAGTCTGCCTGAGGCCCTGGAGGCAGACAGGCTTGCCAGGCTGGCAGAGAGCTCAGAGAACAAAGACCTGAAAACTAAATTAAAAGCTAGTGGGTTACCTCTGGAAAGAGGTTCTCCGTGAATGAAATTTAAATGGCAGTTGTATCCTGATGGAGATGTTCTACCTAAATCATTGTTTTCAAAAGTCTCGCTTTGAAAGGGAAAATGTAAACAGTAGTGTTTTAAAGAATAAATATTATTTTCAATTTGACAGAAATGTACTGTAATGGATTTCAGATGGAATTTCCTGCACTTCTCGTTACCTACAGCAAAACTTGGGATATATCAAATAGCAGTACACAGTACAAATAGAATTATATATATATATATTATATATATATTATAATTTAGATAGGAAGGGTATCTGTATCTAGCAGCTAATTAAATGAAGGTGCTAGCTAGGCTATAAAATCTTAATTCAGGCTAGCCTGGGCTTGGGTATCATGAAGCTAACCTTTTGTCCAGCCCTACTATGAGACTGCTACTTGCTAAGAACTTGGTGACTTAGCCAAGGTATTAGACAAGATTTAAGATTTGAATTGATGTCACCTTAGGCCAGAAAAGCTTCAGGATGTTGTTGCTAATCCCTTGTACAGGGACTGTATCTATGTGTAGTATTAATGAAACAATGATACATGTCTTGGAATTGTTTTTTGTTTGTTTGCCTTTTATTTTTGTGGATCTTTTTGTTATAATCTTAAACTAACAATAAGGGCAATTCTAACATTTTAAACGGCAAAAAGGTTTTTTGAATGAATGACCTTTGTTGTAAAGCATTTCACCTATGGCTTTCAAAAAGAAGAGGTGAGTATATGTAGAGTTGTATACCTGGGTGTCATATCTTTGCCTGTGTTTCTGCATCTGCTCATTTGTGTGGGTTTGTGTGTGTGTGTATGTGTGTGTGTGTGTGTGTGCGTGTGTGAGTGTATGTTCATAGTATAGAAGTATATAATTAAAACTACTGATAGTGGATTGCTAATTTTTGCTTTATATTCTAATATTTCAAATACAGAGATATGTCAATTAAACTTTGTTTCACAGAAACAGTGAAATCAAGAGTGAAAGAATTTTCTTTCACAAAGCCTGAAACTTGCACAAGATAACTAACAAAACATGTTTAGAAATACATGTTCACTGACTGTAAACTAAAAATAATTCTTGGTAACTTTATTTGACAGAAAACATGAACATGTAAATAAATATGCAAATACTTATCCTCAAGTACAACACTCCGAAGGAAATCTTAAATGTGTTCCATCAATTAAAAAAATAGAAAAACAAAATACATGGCACAGTGTTTTGAATACTAATTTTATGTTAACTTGAGATAATTTTGAATCATTTTGGATAAGGGAACTTCATTTAAGAAAAGATTCCTCCACAATATTTGGCTGGGGAGAAATCCTGTGGTGTGTTTTCTCTATTGATAACTGATGTTCGAGGTCAAGGTCATTGTGGGAGGTGAATTCCTTGGGCTGGTGGTCTTGGGTGCCTTATAAAAATAAGCTGAGCTACCCATGAGTAGGAAGGCAGAAAGCAGTCTCCTCCAGGGCTTCTGCTTTAATCCCTGCTTTCAGGTTCCTGCTCTGAGTTCTTGCCCTGACTTCCCTCAGTGACGAAATGTAATATAATATAAGAAAAATAGCTTCTTTCCTCTCTTAATTGCTTTTCATCATGGTGTTTTATTACACCAATAGAAACCCTAACAAAGATACACGTGAGCCTGGAAATGTAGGTAAGTGGTAGAATACTGGCCTATATTCACTATGCCCAGAGTTTGAGTCCCAGCAATGATGAAAAAAACAGGGAAAAAATAAAGGAAAGAAAGAGGGGGTGGGAGAAAGAAGGAAGGAAGAAAGGAAGGAAAAACTTTGTCTTGGTATTTAATTATGGCATTCTATTTCATAATAAATAGTATTATGTATTGATTAAAATAAAAGAGTTTTCTATTAAGTTCAGTGTAACTGGCTTTATGAGTAAGGGGCATCAAGATCATGATGGGGAAACCTACAGAGACAACCAAATCAAACTGGTGGGAACTCATGAAATTTAGACCAACACCTGTGGAGCCTCCAAGGGACTGGACTAGGCTCTCTGCATAAGCAAGACAGATGTGCAGCTTCATCTGCTTAAGTGGCGCCCGGCAGTAGAATCAGCAGCCATCTCTGGTGAATGAGCTGGTTTTTTGGAGCCCACTACCTATGGTGGGACATCTCGCACAGCCTTGAGGCAGTGGGGAGGGGCTTGGACCTGCCTCTACTGAATTTACCAGACTCTGCTGACTCCCCATGGGAGGCCTTACCTTCCTGTAGGAGGGAATGGGTGGAGGGGGAGAAGGGTAGAGGGGTGGGAGGAGAGAAGAGGGGGATCTGTGATTGGTATATAAACTGAATAATAAAATTTCTAAATAATAAATAATAAAATAAAAGATTTTTTTAAAAAAAACAAGAATTGTATTTCTCTATTTTTCAACACATTGCTCAGTTAGTTATATCATTTTGTTTTTTTGGCTGGTTGTTTTGTATACTTTGTTTTCTGATTTGTTTTGTTTTGTTTTGGTTCTTACCTTGCCTGCTAAATTTCTTCCTGGCGTTTGTTCTTGAACCACCTTTATCCAAACATAAATTAGAGCAGTTTTATTTAATAAAGAAGAAAATGAAGTAAAGCTTCATGTTTGTGTATTTGTACTTGAACAAACTTAACTGGGAAAAATGTGGCAACATATTACCCGATGAGGCCTGCATTATTGTGTTCTTTAATCTGACCTTCCCTTTCAAGATTGAAAATTTAAAACATGCTTGCTAAATAAAGCAGTGATGGCATCTTACTCCCTTAAAGACACCTATTAGTCATGTCCAGGGCAAATTGGGATTTATGACTCAAACATAATTCTTCCAAATATGCTGGCTATTCATAAAAAGACAGAGATATATAGCTCAAAAATAATGGGCAGAAATAATTATGCACTTCACTCCGCCACACGGATGTTCCTCTGGAATATATAGCAAAGTCCCCACATATTATGAATAGGTTTTTGTCAATACTGCAGATGTATGTTTCTAACTTCTAAATCAAGCAAATTCCTGAGTCAAAACAAATGAGCAGCTCCAGAGAAGATCAAAAAAAATAGAAATATGTGTATGAATCATGAACTGAAGATTAATGTGGAGCTACATATACTTTCAAAAACCTTAGAACTGATGTCGGCTGTGCCTCAAGGAGAAAGTTAAGAATGTCACCGATCATTCAAAATGCTTATTCTACTCATCATAAACATTTCATAAAATGTGATGAATTGTGGAGAAGCAGCATGCAAATTTTATAGAAGTAGTTGCCAATATAATGGCCAAATACAATATAAAATATGTACCAAACCACAAAACAATTATATAAATATTTGTCAACAGCATGACAAAGTGTAATGCTTTGCTTATACTTACTGAACAAAAATACTTAAATATCTACATAGAAGAATTCATGTTTTTCTATTTAAGTATTTTGGATTTTTATCAGCCATCTAACTTGTAAGTAACATATCAACATTATTTTCAGGATATTACTTATCCTTGAAGACTGAGCAAAGCTCTAGTTGTGTTCAAAAATTGAAACCAAATACATTTTCTAAGTTCCCACAACAGCCATTTTAATTTTCCCCAATCCTATCTTACAAAAATCATTTGCAAAAATCAGAGATATCATCTTTCTCTCTCCAATAGACACAAGCATTGCAATAAGTGAATAATAAAATATAAATCTTAAAATGCACAAGGTTTAAGACTAATTAAATTTTTGCTTAATATCTCATGGCAGGAATTGTTTAATGTGAATTATAATATAATAAAGAAAAGTAACATTCAGTTATTGTTTAAAGTCACCAGCATTTTCTAATTAGCACTGTTATCTTGGAGTCTCACTATGAGTTAGAATGAAAGAGATTTTTTTTATTTTAAGAACCACACGAAAGAGATGACATTTTTTATTGCCCAAAAAGACTGGCATTTTTTTCCTATATAGCCTTCTCACCCGTGTTTCTATGGGTTTCAATCACAGATATATTTTCAATATCAATTTTCCCAATGAATGTTGCAGAAAGTTTAAAGAGTATATCACACAAAAAAGAAATAGTCATAAGAGTCATACATTTGTGAGGAGAAAAACAAAGAATCAAATTTAGTATCTAGTTACTTAGTGCATAATGTCTACTCATCAAAGATTAAATTACAAATTATTTTGATTGTAATATTGAGAAGCTTATTCTAGACATGGGAAAGCACCCTGATATTTATTCTCTGGCTTAATTTGTTCCCAGAAGCCATGTATGTCTGGAGTGTTTTCTGTGATATATCATTAATGAAGAATGTGATGTCTTGTTTTATCTACACTGAAAATAACAGTCCTATTTCTTCTGATTATGATAATCATTCTGTTACTTTACCCCACTAATTGTAAGCTGATGTGAAGAGTAACCCATATCTAAAGAACTGAAACCTAGTGAAATACATGAATTTCCTTCAGTTTTCTTTTTGTCTTGAAACTGAACAGCATTCCTAAAATCCCAAATGCCACTCTTTAACAATGTACTAACAGGTTCTCATCACAAGCATAAGAAAGTGGACATGATAAAACATCATTTGCAGCCCAAAGACACTGTTAGCAGCTAAACTGTTGACAACAATTGTGAAGTCTAGACATCTTCTGAAACGAGAAGAATAATCTTGTCTTAGTTACTTCTCTGTTGCTGTGATACACACCACGAGTAAATAATAGATGAAAGGACTTATGTTAGATGATGGTGACAGAGGGCTAGGAGTCCATTGTCATCATGGCACAGAAATTTGGCAGGGGATACTATGACTGGGGCTGGATATGGAAAGCTGAGTTCTCACATCTCAAACCATAGAGTGGCGCCAGAACGTGGGGCAAGAGTTTCCACCTAAAACCTGAGAAAAGATTCTAAAACGGAGCTAAAAACAGCTTCCTAATTATCTCTCTCAAATGAGGGGCAGCTTGCCAGCTTGAGCTAATGTATGGTGGGTTCCTGGCGTTCATGTTTGACCTGCAGTATGTCGGGAATGAGGCATCTGCAAGTGGCACATTAAGCTGCCTGGTGGATTTAGCCTTTGCTAGTACAAAACAAAAAAAAAGAGGTTTCTGGGCTACATGCTGCTTTGATAGAAGCATAGACCCACGAAGGCTCCCAGAACTGGTGGTAAACGTACCATCGCCATGTTGGGAAGCTGAGGTGGGCGGAGCCAGCAGCCACAGCACCATTTCAGTCTTACAAGTGTTGCAGTTTAAAACAATTGATTCACAATAAAACAGATTCAGATGAAACAAGACTGTAAATGCTTTAAAATGTGTGTAAAAATTTACGTAGGCTTCAAAGAGAGAAAAAGGAATATATACAGTTATATAAAGAAATAGATAGTTTTGAAAAATGAAGTCTTTAAAGAGACAGTAAAGGTAGTATAAAAAATAAGCCACATAAAGATGGATATCACGCAGAGAATCTGGATTGTGTTGTCTTTGGGATTCTTAACTGCAGAGAGATATTTGATTGTAAAGGAAGCTGAGTTAAACCAATATGTATATTTTAAAGATACCCTGACTTCAAAATTTGGATGTAAGGATATGTTGCTTTGGAAAGGAAGCTCTGATTTTGTTTTCACAGAAAGTCAGAGGCTATGGATTCGTTCCAGATTAAGATACATCAGGTTTGACCAGCCAAGACCACCTGAAAGGTCTCCGGTGACACCATGGCTCAGATGATCCAACATCCAGAACCGTTTCAAGGCAACTGGCTCAGAGGATACACCCTCCCGGACTACTCCATGATCCTAAAATTTTCTTTGTGTCCCCATAAGATACAGCGCCCCCCTCCAGCAGGAAGCAGTAAGAGAAGCTACACCCAAATTCCCAAATTATATGTAATTTACTTTAAGGTTAGAACCTTCCTTTTTGAAAAAAAAAAGGGGGGGGGGAGTGCTGTGGGATGTTCTGTATGGCAAATGTGTTGCTAATAAAACACTGATTGGCCAGTGGCTAGGCAGGAAGTATAGGCGGGACTAACAGAGAGAATAAAAAGAGCAGGAAGGTGGAAGGAGACACTGCCAGACACTGTCAGCCACCGCCAGGACAAGCAGCATGTAAAGATGCCGGTAAGCCACGAGCCATGTGGCAAGGAACAGAATTGTAGAAATGGATTAATTTAAGATATAAGGACAATTGGCAAGAAGCCTGCCACGGCCATACAGTTTGAAAGCAATATAAGTCTTTGTGTGTTTACTTGGTTGGGTCTGAGCGACTGTGGGACTGGCAGGTGAAAGAGATTTGTCCTAACTGTGGGCCAGGCAGGAAAACTCAAGCTACAATAGAGAGCAAGAGAAGAGAGAAAACTGGGAATGACACATGGAGTTCCAACACCATTGACACATTTTCTCCAGCCACGACATACCTTCAAAACCTCCCCAACTGTGGCCACCAGCTGGGGACCAAGTATTCAAATGCCTGAAAATGTGGGGAAATTCTAATACAAATCAGCACATTCCACTCCCTGGCTCCCATCTTGTGGACTTGTCATAATGAAAAAAAAATGTATTTTAATCCTATTTCAAAAGTTCCAATAGCCTTTGAGTGTCCTGACACTTATAAAGTGTAAAATTTAAATTTAATGAGACTCAAAGCAAACTATTAACTGGAACTCTTTGTTGTAAAAATCTAAAAGCAAATTGCATGCTTCTAAAATAAAATAACACAGAAAATATGTTGCCATTCAAAAAGGAGCAATGGAAGGCATAGTGAGGTAATACTGGAAGAAATAAAAATGGTAGACCAAAACCTACCTGGGGAAACTCTAAATCCTGTAGCCCCATGTCTGATGCCAAATAACAAAGAGGGCTCATTGCTGCCTGACCATTTCCATTTGGGGACTGGTCCCAGTCTCTGTGAGTAGCTACTTTTGACTGATATACAATGGCTCTGGCACCTCAAAAATCTTGTGGTCTCCGTAGGCATTCATGCTTCACTTCCAGGGCTTCACACAAGGTTCTCTTACGGCTCTCCTGCAGAGACTCTCCTCCCACATGCCTGGCCTCAGCGTCTCTCTGATGAAGCAGCGGAGGAAGATTCTGTGAATCCTTTACTATTGTATCCCTCATGCCTGTCACATGGAAGACACTGACAAGCTTGACTACCAACCTGAAGTAGATCTTGGACACCATTCAAGGACACCATTCAACACATTCACAACAGTTTTTGTTTATTGGTCTTTTCTGCTCGGAGAAAGTACCTTAGACATTTTCCTATCACCAATTGAAAGCTTAAGTGGGTGGTGTCTTACCTTGAAGTAACCCTTTCCCTTTATTCACTGATGATTTGGGTTCTTCTTAATTTTCTTATTTCATTCAGCACAACCCTTGGCTGCAACATTAAAGTTCCTGGTGCTCTTCTGTTCTTCAACCTACACACTTTGTATTTATTTCTGCATAGTTTGACCTATTTCACTGTAAACCTCCGCAAGAGATATTAAAAATAACCATATACAAAAGCATTATTAGGCTGTCTTGAAATCTCTCCTCCCAAAGAAATTGTACCATTACTTTTTAATTTAACCTCAGACAAGGCTTTAGGGTGAGGATAGTGAGCAGCCAGAATCCTGTACCACAATAATGGACTCTTGTTCTCTAAAACTGCCATGATCTATATCACTCTCAGCAGTGACGTCTCCAAGCTCCTACTATGTGGTTCATTAAGCTCTACTTACGGCCTTGATCCACTTTTTTAGTTCACAGTTTTAAAGTCTTCCATATCCTTCTCCAAAATACCATGGGCAGTTTCTTCAGAGCAGTACCTCATTTCCAGTTACCAGTTTTGGTCTTAGTTAGTTTTATCTTGCTATGGTAATAAACTATCATTAATGCAACTTAAAGAAGAAAGAGTTAATTTTCTAGTAGGTTCCCAGGGGGATAAATCCATCAGCATCTTGATAGGCATAGTACCTTAATCTGAAGGCCTATATTTTGAACAACAAACAAGAAGTGCACAGAGCATACTGGGAGTGGCACATGGCTTTTGATACCCAAAGCCCTGCTCAAATGACACACTTCCTCCATCTAGGTCACAACTCCTGAACCACCACACTAATTGGTGACCAATATCCAAAGGCTTTTAAATATGGAGGATAACTGATTCAAACCACTAAAATCTCATGCACGTTCAAGCTATTTATACAGTTTCTGGGTGCATATTGTCATAAGAATTCTTTATTATCTTTGGTAGAGACTAAGACAAAAATGAGTATATAAACATAACTATGAAAATTAAAATAATTATCTTTTAGCATATGTGTGAAATCAGTTAGTGTATAGATAATAATGATTATTTATCTTGTATCTAATTCTGCAAAAAAATTAAATCACAATTTGTATGAACATAATTTACACTTAAAAATATAGCAATATATGGAATTTATTAAGAAGTAAATTATATATAAACATTATATAAGGGATTAATTTTTGAATTTATGTAATATAGAGTAGAGATTTCTTCTTCACAAGTTTTTCACTTGTGAAAAGTGAGTTCATTGAAAGTTTGGATTGACCAAAGTTGACTCAGGAATGTTTGTAACTTTAAAAAATTCTTTCTCTCTCTCTCTCTCTCTCTCTCTCTCTCTCTCTCTCTCTCTCTCT
>CABHPH010115907.1:33559-48192 GCA_902168325.1 Peromyscus nudipes
TCTCTCTCTCTCTCTCTCTCTCTCTCTCTCTCTCTCTCTCTCTCTCTCTTTCTCTCTCTCTGTCTCTGTGTGTATGTGTGTGTGTGTGAGTGTGTTGTGTGTGTCCACATGCTCATATCTATTCATCTTTTCAACCCATTCTTCTCTGGTTGGTGATACAGACTACTGTGGAATTGTGTCCCCGAGACTTCTGTACTGATAGTAATTATGTGTAGATGTCAGATTAATCATAACTAAGTTGTTAATGAGCTTGGCACAAGTGGTGAATGTATATTCTAGTTGGAATACTACCCACCATTCAACCTAAATGTATCATTTTCAGCTTAACTTATAGTAGTCTTGCTGTAAAAAACAAAACAAACAAACAAACAAACAAAAAAAAAAAACAGACTCCAAGGTTTGCTAGATGGGTGGAGAGAAAACAGGTAAGAACAAATGACCCATGTGTAAGTTTACTGTAACACCAGTAATACTTAAGAAATTAATAAATCAAATGTTAACTTCACCAAATGTATTTCCCACGAAAAACGCAGAATCGGAAAGAGATATGCAGATGACTATCTTGTGGAGCTACATGACAGGCATCTCCACCCTTGTATTTTCTCCCTAAGCTGTATATAGCTGTTGTCTATGATTATCCACAGAA
The DNA here is from genome assembly GCA_902168325.1 of Peromyscus nudipes. Taxonomy (NCBI): domain Eukaryota; kingdom Metazoa; phylum Chordata; class Mammalia; order Rodentia; family Cricetidae; genus Peromyscus; species Peromyscus nudipes. Next base: position 34,206 of record CABHPH010115907.1, read on the forward strand.
CATTTCCTGGTGACAAAGAGGAGTTACTGTAGAAGACAAAATTACCAGTGCTATTTTTGAGCTTATTATCACTAACAGAGTCTTGATATTGTTTCCAGGGTTAATTTCCTTCATGCCTTCTGCTAGTATAAGTGCATCTGCTATGACTGGGCCTGGCTGAGTCACTTTCTCGTTGACCATACAAGTGATACAATGTAGCAACGGTCCAGAATCTGGTAAGATGGGGCCTGGCAGAATCACTTTTCCTTTGACCATGCCAGTGATACAAGCAACAGTCCAGCAGCTGGTTTATATTGCATTCATAGGAAAGAAGGGCAAAATTACAAATACTAGTGACTTTTCCTGTCTGAAGGAAAAGAAAGAAAAAAAAATGGTTATGGCATATTAACTTAGATGAAATGTGAGCAAATATAATCGGGAATCTGTGTATTATCTATGCATAGTTTGGGGTAAATGTGAATAAAATTCAATATTTTTCCCTGAAGAAATTTTATTTCATAAAAATATAATCCATCCTAGATCAGGTTATAGTTTACAGTTGTACCCTACCGATAAATCATGGAAATATATAGCGACACTGTAACAATATAAAGTTAGAAAGACAAAAATTAAAATTAGTGGAACTGAAATGCAGCAAGTAGCAGATATAACACATAGACCAGTGAGGAACTCCCAGCGGTGTGTGGAGCATAGGGAATATAGCACATACACCAGTGAGGAACTCCCAGCGGTGTCTGGGGCACAGGGAATATAACACATACACCAGTGAGGAACTCCCAGCGGTGTGTGGAGCATAGGGAATATAACACATACACCAGTGAGGAACTCCCAGCGGTGTCTGGAGCATCGGGAAATACAAGAATTATAAACTGTTACTGTCAACAAAAGACTCAACCAAATGCTCTACCACTAAGCTAAATCCCCAACCCCTGAAGAGTATATATTGTCTTTGATCCCTTGCTGCCAATCCTCCCAGGCACCTTAAGCAAAGGACTTCCACTATCCCAAACTACATCCACCTTGGTCCTATGACTCACCAGATGCCTAAAGTCTCAGAGACATCAGATGATCATGGGATACTCCCTTGAAATAAGAACCTAAATGAAGCTTTCGTATCTGACTTATTTTTATCATGGCTACAATATATTTTGTATTTACTTTAAGGTGATATGCTGACTAGGTATTTTTTATTTTTATATTTATTTATTTATTATTATTTTGTTTTGTTTTCTTTTTCAAGACAGGGTTTCTCTGTGTGGTTTCGGTGCCTGTCCTAGATCTCGCTCTGTAGCCCAGGCTGGCCTCGAACTCACAGAGATCTGCCTGGCTCTTCTTCCCGAGTGCTGGAATTAAAGGCATGCACCACTGCTGCCCAGCTTATTTTTCTTATAATACCATTTGCACAGCCCAGCTTTATATATATATATATATATATATATATATATATATATATATATATATGTATTATATGTAGTACTTATAGAATTGAAAGGTATAATCATCTTTTCTACTTTTAGAGAATTTAGAAAATGCTGTTATAAATTCTTGTTTTAATGTTTGGTAGAAATTTCAGGTATTTCAGCTTTGAGGAATAGTGTCATTGGAATTATTTTTTGTGGGAAGATTTTTTTCTTACATTTTGAAATGCTTAAGTCATTATATTTATTGATTATAATTATGTTTTAATCCTCTACTTTCAGAAAGTTTTCCAGGCCCTCTCTAGTCAGTCTGAGTTACTTATCCTTGCCAATAAGTCAACTTATTTAATCAAATTTATATAGGCCAATAAACGTTTTCCCTATTTTTGCGAGTATGTGAGGTAAATTGAACACAAGATTCAACATGGTAGGCCAGTGTTCTACCGCAGAGCTGTGTCTTCCTCCTCTGTGTAGTGTATTTCCTGACTCTGATTCTCACTTCAGTCTCATCCTTTGTCCTTTTCTTTATTTCATTCCATATAAATATTCTAATCTTGTTTCTGCCTTTTACAAAAAGTAGCTTTGATATAACTAACATGCTCATCCTATTTTTGAGTCTCTACATCATTCCTTTCTCACCTGACTGTTGTTATTTCACTGTAGCTGAGTTCTCTGTTTCTCCTGTTAACAACAAGCATAAGCCAGTTAATTGACATGAATTTCCTCTCCCCCGCCCCAGTTGCTTAAGTAGAAAGTCAGGAAATGACTTATATGTTCTTCTTTCATGTAAAACTTGAAAATTATATATGCTGATTTTCCCTTAGCATTTTACTTGAATCCCGTACATTTCATATCTTTGTTTTCACCTCATTGAGTTCCAAACTGTTTTCTAATTTCCTTTATGATGACGTTTCGAATCAGTTATTTAGAAAACTGTGGCTTAGATTCATTTTTTTGGTGAAATTAGAAAATGTTGCCTTATTATACATTTCTAATCTTTGTGCCATTGTGTTTAGAGAATTTAATTTCAATTCATTTCTGTAGGATCTCTTTGGAGGTATGCCAAAGTGTTTTTCCTGAAAAATGTGAATCCTACTATTATGAGTCAATGAATTGAATGAAAAAAAATTAATTTTCTTTTTAAACAAAGACTAGAAGTAAGTATAGGAAATTGGATAAATATCTAGAAAAGTTGCCATAGAGGAAAAGACTTTTCCCTCTAAAAATAAGTAATGCCAATATGAGCTAAATTATTATGAATTAGTAAGGAGAAGATGTATTATGCATATGTACCCTACTTAAAGAAAGATTCTGAATATCCTGGAGAATGATTGCCATTTTCTTTGGTGTGATTCTGAAACAAGCCTACAGAAGAAAGTGAGAATACTGATGTATCTGTGTAGGAGGATACAAGGACAAGAAGGATGTACATTTGATTTCGAAGGCACAGATAGTATCCTCTTCATCTATACATCCTAGTGTGAAAACCAATATAAAGTTAAACACCTGATTAGTAATTGATTTACTTTAGTTTTCAGGAAATGAGCATTATTCTAAAATACCTAATTTTCACCTGAGGATTCATAACAGTTCTCTAATTCTATGTGAAAGCCAGTTACTTTATAGCATGGCTCCTAGTGTTATAGCACAAAAACTAGACTCCACTTTTAGAAAGGGAAATCTCAGAAAGGAAGTGATGAGCTCTAGGGAACATTCTCATTTATACTCCTGGGACAAAGGTTCATGGAGAAAATGATTTAAAATATCCAGGCTCAGAGAGCTCAAGTACAGTGAATCCCAGATCTCTGGTAAAAGAAGTTAATCAAACCTAAGGCTTTAAGTATAATACAGGTTCAGGCTGCTGAATAAGAAAGAAATGACGGTATGAGCTTGCAGGCAGAAAACATCAGTCTTTCTGCTTCAACATACTGAGGAGAAAAAAGAAAGAAAGAAAAAATGCAAAAAGACTTGGCCCTAAATATATCTGGAATCCAAATCAAGACATTTTTGCAAAGGGTGAACTTTGAATCCCCTTGATCACCAGGGTGTTGGCAATTCTATTTCTATTAGAATCCTGTGGTTCTCTTTTCAGTGTTGCAAGGGCTGTAATATCAGGGAATTACGAAGATGACTACACAACATTTAAATACTCTCAAAGGTGCACTTGTAGAATTAAGGAAATGTCGCATATTTACTTAAATGTGAGGCATTATTTTTCTATATACGTGAAGAAAGATTATTTTTAGGGACATGCAATATTTTCCACAAGCTTTTGTCCCTTTATATGGGTAGAGGTAGGTATCTGTAGTGTATTCCTAGTATGAGCTACGCATGCCCTTATTGTGTTCAACATCACAAAACAAATACCTATAGGTTAGGTGGATCAAACAACAGGTAGTATTTCTATCAAAGCTTGAGGGGAAAGAGTTCGAGATCAAGGTCTCCACATAGCAGTTTTGGTGAGATCTCTCTCCCTGCTGTGTAGCCAGCTCTGTTCTCACTGTGTCTTCTGTCAGTCCTTTTGATCTTGGAGACAAGGGCAACTCATCTCCTCCACTTCCACAATCAGTGCTGTGTGACTAAGGAACCACTCTAAAGAAGTCACTTAAGAATAACTTTAAATGCCATATTTCCGAATATAATCAATGAAGGGTTGGAGTTCATAACATTAATAAAATATTAATGCTGTGAGAGCACAGTGTAGTCCATACAACTTATAAGATATTCCCAATGAACCTTATTGTCACTGACTAGTTTTTTTGTTTGTTTTTTGTTTTGTTTTTATCATGTCATACCTGTACAAGATCCACAATATCGGAACTGAAATGATTTCATTAATTTATTAACTAATTAATTAATTATCCATTTATTGAAACGATTTTTTTTTTATGAAGCCCAGGTTAACCTGGAACATGGAATTTCCCTGTGTCATTGTCCCAAAGGTTAGGTTTACAGTCACACACACAGCTACACTGTACTGTAATAAATTTATTTTGAAGAATGATGTACAGAAGCCAAGCCTAGTGGGGCACACTTGTAACTCAGCTCTTAAGAAATAGCGAGAAAAAACAATGACTTGACCAACTTTGGCTACATAGTGAGTTGTAGGCCCACCTATATTTTATGAATCCCTGTCCTAAGAGAAACCAAATTGAATGAATAAAACTAAAGACAAGGGATATACAAACTGAATCTAAAGAGATAAAAATGGCCCTTTGGATAAGTGAGACAGTTGATTAGCGTGAACTATTTAGGAGGCCCCCAGGAAGTGGGACCTGGACCTGTCCTTAGTGCATGAGCTGGCTTTTTGGAACCTAGGGCCTATGCTGAGACATTTTGCTCAGCCTTGGTGTAGGGAGGAGGGGATTGGACCTGCCTCAACTGAATCTATCAGGCTGAGCTAAATCCCCATGGGAGACCTTGCCTTGGAGGAGGTGGGAATGGGGGGGGTGGGGGGGGGGGGGGGGTGGGGGATGGGAGGAGGGAGGACAGGGGAATCCGTGGCTGATATGTAAAATTAAATTAATTATAAAATAAAATAAAATAATAAAATAAAAAAGGGCACATGTAAGCTCAAAAGAAGAAACAGCTAGTACTTACAAAAACAAATTAAAAAGTCAACACTGAGAACAGCAAAGAGAATAAGTAGATTTCAACCCTGAAATGGAAATGGAGGATCTTCCCACTGTTAAAGTTGTTCATTACTTCAATCTCCTGTTTCATAGAATGAAGAGTTCATGGTGAGATACTCATTTAAGCCTGGGCTACTTGGTGATCTGTTTGGGATATTTACAGGACACTCACAGTGGACTGCGGTTTAAGCTGATGAATGATCTTCAAGATTTTGTTTCTTTTACTCTGAGTGTTAAGAGTGACTCAAAGGCGCCAACATGTTACATGAAAATGGCCACAGGGAGCTAATTAAACATTTATTGATCATTATGTGTGAAAAGATAAAAACAGCAGACAATAAAACATAAATAGTTAATTGTAAGTTAGATTTAACTGGTGAAGTATAAAGAAATATTTCAGCTTATATTAAACTTGAAACAGTGATTCATTTTTAGATATTTTAAAATCCACATACTTCAATTGTCTTAAGAATTACAGATTTTTTTCAGTTTTTTTAATTTTATAATTTAATTTAATTTTACATATCAGCCACAGATTCCCTTGTCCTCCCCCCTCCCCTCCACCACCCCCCCCCACCTCCCACACCCCGCCCCACCTTCCCATCTCCTCCAGGGCAAAGACTCCCCTGGGAATTGAGTTCAACCTGGTAGATTCAGTCCAGGCAGGTCAAGCCCCCTCCTCCCAGGCTGAGCAAAGTGTTCCTGCATAAGCCCCAGGTTCCAAACAGCCAGCTCATGCACTGAGGACAGGTCCCGGTCCCACTGCCTAGATGCCTCCCAAACAGATCAAGCCAATCAACTGTCTCACTTATCCAGAGGGCCTGATCCAGTTGGGGACTCCTCAGCTATTGGTTCATAGTTCATGTGTTTCCATTCGTTTGGATATTTGTCCCTGTGCTTTTTCCAACCTTGGTCTCAACAATTCTCACTCATACAAACCCTCCTTTTTCTCGCCAACTGGACTCCCAGAGCTCCACTCAGGGCCTGGCCGTGGATCTCTGCATCCAGTTCCCTCAGTCATTGGATGAGATTTCTAGCACGGCAGTTAGGGTGTTTGTCCATCCTATCACCAGAGTAGGTCAGCTTGGGCTTTCTCTCACCCATTGCCAGTAGTCTACTGTGGAGGTATCTTTGTGGATTTCTGTGGACCTCTCTTGCACTTTGCTCCTTCCTATTCCCATGGGGTCTTCATTTATCATGTTATCTCTTTCCTTGTTCTCCTTCTCTGTTCTTGATCCAGCTGGGATCTCCCGCTCCCCTAAGCTCTCTTTCCCTCGACCCTTGCCCTTCATTACCCCCCCTCACGTCCAGTTTGCTCATGTAGATCTCATCCATTTCTCTGTCACTGGGAGATCCCTGTGTCTTTCTTAGGGTCATGTTTTCTAGGTGGCCTCCCTGGAGTTGTGAGTAGCAGTCTATGGCTAAGATCAAAAACACTGAAGACAGCTTATGCTGGAGAGGATGTGGATCTAGGGGAACTCTCCTCCACTGCTGGTGGGAATGCAAGCTTGTACAACCACTTTGGAAATCAATATGGCGCTATCTCAGAAAATTGGGAATCAATCTCCCTCAAGATCCAGCTATACCACTCTTGGGCATATACCCAAGGAATGCTCAATCATACCACAAGGGCACCTGCTCAGCTATGTTCATATCAGCATTATTTGTAATAGCCAGAACCTGGAAACAACCTAAATGCCCTTCAACTGAAGAACAGATAAATAAACTGTGGTACATATACACAATGGAATACTACTCAGTAGAGAAAAACAATGACATCATGAGGTTTGCAGGCAAATGGAGGGATCTAGAAAAAATCATCCTGAGTGAGGTAACCCAGACGCAGAAAGACAAACATGGTATGTACCCACTCATAGGAGGATACTAGATGTAAAACAAAGATTAATTACAGTTTTTTTCTTCCTGAATAAATACACCACAAGAAAAAAAAATAAAAATGTGTTTACATTTCTAAAAGCTTTCAAATTCTCAATTATCAGATATGGGATTAACCCTGTTTATATATATATCCCTTTACCTAGAGATTCTTAAGGTGAACATAGTCTTGACTTCCTTGTTATCTGGTAAAATGCAGAGTTTCTTTTTAATGTAAATAATTATTTGAAAATTTTATAAAATATTTATTTACATAATTTTCCCCCTTCCTGTCACCCCCCAAACACCCTCCTTTGAGTGTTCATTTACCATCACAGTAGAACTCCCCCCTCAGATTTCTGTTGAATCTTTGGATGGCTCACCTAGCAAGAGCTAAGTAAGGTATAAAATGCGACTTAAAACAAGTGTTGCTTCAGTACTCAAGGCTCAACCTTTATTTACCTCCTGTTATTCTTCTTCTTTTTTTCGGTATTTATTTTTTTCTAAATTAAAATTTTAATTTTGACATCCCCCTTCCTTTTTCCTTTAATTTAGGTGTTTACTTACACTTTAAGACTAAATGAATTTTTTTCATAGCCAGGAACCTATAAGCTATCTTATTGGCCTATACACACACATATGACCTTAAGTAAATCAAATGGCTACTTTTTTTTGACGAGCACGTATTTTCATTTGACTAGGCTAATGTTAAAAAAACAAAATCACAGACCAATTGGTGCACATGTTCAGTTTGACAAGATTCAGTTTTCCCACTACTTTTGGAGGCCGTAAATCTAAGGAGATGCATTAGAAGGTCTTGTTTCACCTGGGGACTTTCTGTACGTTCACTCCTCTTACTGTACTTTCACAGTTTGTCAGCATACCTTGTGGCAGTTTCCACATTAAGATTTATTTTCCTTCCAAAAGCAGTAGTTGAATTCAAGCCTACTCTAAAGTCACTGCTTTATCATAGCCCTCTACAGACTTGGTCTCTAAATGTAGTCACACTGCACCCTGCTGTTGCCAACCTATGAGGAGAATCCATTTCTCATGGGGTTTTCATATAAACATTACATTGGATTCTTTTAGACAAGAGAGAGTCTCCAATATCTAAATGAAGACTGGAACATGTTGGAGACTACCTAAGAACGTGCATTGGGGAATCAAGAACGGAGTTTCTTTCTCAACTGAAATGTCATAAATGGGAGATATATTTCAGAAAGAATGTCTTTGTGTCATCTGTTCCTTAAAACCATCTACTAGACTTCAGGTTTTTACTTTTAGTATTAAGATATTTTCCTCAGCAGAGTAATAATTAAATATCAAAGAAGAAAGAAGATGAGTTTTTTTTCTTTTTTTTCTTTCTGCAGCACAGGGACAGAATTTGAACCCACAGCTGCCTCAGCTGCTGACTCCACCTCTGCAACACCTTCCTGCTGAGGCTGAGGCCTGGAAGGAGCCCTCAGGTCCACTACCACCCCCTCTCCTACTACCTCAGCCGCCTCCACATAAGAAGGCAAATAGTTTTGACCAAGTCTCTAACTTTTTATTTTACCAATAAAGACTTGGGTGCCAAGTGCTGGGTTGAAAACCTGCTAGCTTAGAGAGCACAGAAAGCTATCAGTGGACCTTCCTCCATTGCTATCATACCAAAAAGAGACCATCAGATTCAGTAGCCTAGATTTCTACAAAGATTCTAATTGATAATGCTGTCACAGGTTGTGCTCAAAAAGAAAATCTAGGACAGACAGAAGATAAGTAAAAGATACTTTACATCATAAAAACTAATGTATTCAGTTCTAGCATTTGCTTTATTCTCTCTTGAATAGCACAGGAATCAGACAAGTTGGGAACAGGGTATTCATTTCATTTTTGTCCCACACTAGGAAGAGAGGACTAGCATGTCAAAAGCAATAAGAAGGAAAATTACACAACATGTCCCTTATGAATATCTCTAAAAATGCCCAGTGCCTTGTAGCACAGTCTAAGTGAAACATAATGAGTGGAATCAGCCATGGCAGATGCAATCTCATGAATATGCCATTCTGGGAGGTAGAAAGTATTTCTCAACTGAAAATAAGTGTTCACTTGACCCTACTTCCCCTCAAGGCACAGTTACATTCCTTTTCCTTCCATTTAAATCAGATATTCTTACTGTCAAACACATGGTAGGCACTCCCCAACTTGGTTCTTTAAAATGAAAACATTTTCTTTTGCCAACATCATTCTTTACATGTAATCAACATGTACAAATTCAAACAATAGATATATCAGATACAAAACATAAGGTCCTTCATTCTTGACCTCCAACCGTCATTTTTGAAGAAATTTTATTTTCTCCATTTGTTTCTAAAGTTCTTCTATATTTATCTGATTCATCTAAGTAATATTTTTATAACTCTCTCTTAACATGACAGATTTGTTCAAAATGTATTGACTTCACATTTTCGGAGGATGAGAATTTAGCACACTTCCACTAATCTTAACTCTTTCCAGCTAAAATACAGTTTCTTACATAAGATATCTTTATGCATACATTTGCATTTTTAAATATTATATCATTTCATCACAACCATCAATGAATATTTATGTATTTTTGCAGTAAGTAGAATTGTTATGAAAGTATATGGAGTCTATGCTGCCAATTTCCATCCCTATCACAAACTTATATGATTTTGGTATGGCATGGCATATATTACCCTACGCACATTTATCACTCAGGTTGATAAACAAATGAGGGTGAATTGGTGAAATCCAATCAAAGTATATATCTTAATTGGTTTTTTTTTCCTGGTCTACTGAGTATGGAGAAAAATCATTACACTAAATCTGTATATGAAATTTGCACATGAGAAGCCACATGTATCAAGCCTAGCTGTCCTTCCTGGCCCAAGAGATAACCAATTTTCCATGACTATTTCCTATGGTATTTTGATAAGTGATTTAATTTATTCTGACAGTTATTGGCTTCAACTTGATGCATGATCTCTGGGAAATGGAGTTTGACATTTGTTTATGAAATATCTTACATATATTTTATGGTTTCTGTATGTTCTAAACTTCAAGCTTTATCTAAATTATGACATGTAAATATATAAATACATGTTTATACCAAAAGGTATGATTTTTTATCCTAATTTCTTATTTCTACTACATTTATGTATTTCTTAATATTTAAAAACAGTTTTAATTATTCATGTATATGTTTTAGTTCTTCTAAATCAACTTGGAATCCACATCCAGTTTTATTTTATTGTACTGCTTCATTTCAAATTATTTTTTTCTGTTCTAGAACATTTTTGATAACTTATAAGCTTTTCTGAGCATCATTCATATCCTGTCTTCCCCAATTTGTGACTGTATTCTGTTACACAAGCAATAGATAATGTACTTGAAAAATGTATATTCATGTTCATTACTATTCTTATTTTCTGAATTATATATTCCTTAACTATATTCTTAGTTTTCCATGTTTGAAGTTTGGATATTTTTCTTGTATTATTGTATTGAAACACCCCTGCAAAGAAGTTTTGCTAAGACAGGCAACTTTGGCAGATTTTCTCCAACTTCCTGAGAATGTTATTTCTAGCCAAACTATGTCAAGCAGGTTTTAGGATTTTTGTCTTAGTTCAGGATATGGTTGCTGTGATAAACATCACAACCAAAAGCAACTTGGTAATGAAAAAACTTATTTGGCTTACATGTGCTGAATCATAGTCCTTTGACAGTATGCAAGGCAGGAACACAAACCAAGAGAGAGCCTGGAAGCAGGTGCTGATGCAGAAGCCATGGAACAGCATTGCTTGTTCCTCTTGACTTTCTCAGCCTGTGTTATTATAGAACCCAGGACCATCAGCTCAGGTATATCAGCACCTAAAATATGCTTTGCCTTCCACTATTAAACACTAATTGAGAAAATGCCATTTCCTGCAGGTTTGCTGACTGTAGACTTGTATTATGGCGACTTATTTTTTCAGTTAGGCTCTAGCATGTGTCAGATTGACAGGAAACTAGCCTGTATAATGGATAAGAATGGAATGAAATGGGAAAGAACTCTCTGTCAAAATGGTAGTTCTAATGTTACGGTACAGTTCACACTTTAGTGTCCAGAAAACTGCAGATGTCATATGCATATACTGCCCCATCTTAGTTCATGGACCCTGTTCCTTATTAAAGAGTTAGAAGTTTTGTTACAGCTAGCCGTGTATTATGTGTCTGAGGTGTTAATCCTCAAGTGTATGGTTCTACCCTAACATTTTCTCCATCTGTGTTCATGAGATTACTGGATGAAAAAAATGCTTCAGAATGAAAAATGAACAGCTCACATGTCCACAGTAACATCCCTTTTCTTCTAAGCTCTGAGCTGCTGTATCTGTCATTATGATTACATCTGCTGTTCATCATTCAGTAATCTATCTAAATCTTTGTCTACAGATATACAGTCTTATTCTTCAAGTCATAACTTTCTTCAAGTATTTTCTTATGTTTTAATCCATATGGATAGGGAAGAAAGAAAAAGTATGCACTTATTCTCCCATTGAACTTTAAAATATCACTCACTGTTCATCTCAGCTATCTGTATGTTTGTCTACAATTTACATTGAATACAAGAGTCAGTATTGTTCTATTTGACATCTCACTAAAATAATAAGTAACAATCATCCCTCCTATTTACAAAAATGTTTCCTCCAACAGTCTCTCTGGAACTCTTTCAAGCAACATGACAATTTGATTAAATTTCATGAACTTTACTTTTCCCAGAGAGTGTGCTGCTTTTGGGGTTGGGCTTGGCCAGAGTCTATGGATTCTCTTCCATTTAAGAAAGACCTCCTTCACCTGTGTGGAGTCTCACTCTGCTTTGGTATTGCTCACTTTCCAAGCACATGCCTGTCCTCACAGTTCAAATATTTTCTTTAGGGAAGAGTCAAAAGATTTTGTAAAAACAGTCATGTAAGTACAGATTTGTGATCATATCAATCTTCACTTCCAATGCCAACATAGGAAAGTTTGCTGAGCTAATACTTGAAAAGTCCAATGTTTAACCCCAAGTAAAACTGAAATGAAGTTATACTGAAGATGAAAATGGTAATGTGGACTTACTTTTACAGAAGGAGTCTTAACACTCCTCTAGATCTCTAGAAAAGAAGAATAGATTCTTGTCCTAGATGAAAGCCCCAGAATTGGGAAATTCTAATAGAATAGATATAACAATCATTTTTTTCCCAAAAGCTTCCTAAAATATACATCTATCAGAATTATTTGATAAGTAACTCTTATATGTAAAATAGAAAATCCAAGATAAACAATATAGAAATGGCCTAAAAGCAATTTGCAGAAAAGTATGTACTGAAAAATAAATTTGAATCAAAATAAACACATGGCGACCATTGCTGCTTGACAGAGTTCTAGCATTTCAACGTTTCAGACCTCACTTCTCCAGCACCTTTTAACTTTTATTTTCAGTGATTCTCAATATTAATGCTTTTCCCTAGGAAAATTTTGTGCGGGCTTTGGTAAAGGGTTATATTTGTACAAAGGTAACTTCTATAAATAAAATAATTCTTTAGGAAAAAAAAATCCCTGCTACTGTGGATCCAGGAATTCCAATGTGCCCTCCTAATTACACCTAGAACAGGAAAGTTAGAGATTTACTAGACACACCTGATCCCAAGGATGCATCGCCTACAATTCAGATCCAGAGCCTGAGGCCATTAAGGGCAAGAGTTCAGTTAATAAATATGGAGAAATCAGAATGGTACGGTATAATGCAAAAAGAGTAAGACATCAGGACCTTCCCTTTTAGGAGCGTTATGAGGGAAACAGGAACATATAGTAAGCCTAAGAAACTATAATATGGTGTCTGATCCCATAATTCCTTATCCCAAGTTCAGGCCTTAGGATAAGGGTGTCCTTTCCTTTGAGAGCTTGAGGAAAGTTCCTACTTGATAAAGCAGTCATTCTTCTTATCTCTAGCAAAAGGAACTTATGGTCCTTTCATTAACAATATGACTGTCTCTCGTCAAGGTCAAGGCTAGCTTCCTCAATCCCTGATCTCAAGCTACACCCTAATTCACATACCACTTGTCTCCCCTTTAATTCTATGTACAACTATATAGTATAAAAGGTATAATCTTTTCTCAATTAAATGTTGCGGGTAGCCAACCTTATTAACCCTCAGTTCCTCAGTTTCTGTCTCTCCACTCCTTGTCCCTGCCCCCAATGACTTAACACAGGCTGTTTGGGATTTGAACTTACCTACCTACTTCCCCACCCCAATACCCATCTCTACATCTCCCCACTCCCCAACCCCCTGCTGAAGCAGGTCTCCAGCACACGCTTAATGATTTTTTTAAAAATTACCAATTGCATGGTCTATGGCAGGCTTCTTGCTGGCTAGCTATTATAACTTAACCCATTTCTATTAATTTATATGTTGCCATGTAGCTGTGGTTTACTGGTACTTTTACATCTTGTTTCTCTTGGTGGCAGGCTGGCATCTCTCTAGCCTCTCCTTTCTCCTTTCATTGTCTCTCTTGGATTTTCCCGCCTGGCTCCATCCTGCCCTGCCATTGACCAATGCAGCTTTATTTATCAACCAATCAGAGCAACACATTTTCATAGTATATAGAAAAACATCTCACAGCACTTTCCCTTTCCTCTGAAGGTTTTAATTTTAACATAGTAAAATTACATATAACAAAACAGTTATCAAGCAGGAATTATAGTTACAAAATCTAGTTTATTTATATTTGGCACATTTAAAGAAAATATTCTATCTATCCTAATATTTTTTATAAATATTTTTCCTCCTTATACCTGCAATCAAGAAATTGATGTTGAATGAAATAGCCATCATTAATTAAATATTTGTAATGTAAAGGACATCAGAAACAGGGATTTAAAGATTTCAAGGCTCCCCAAATAAGCTCCTCCACTTTATTTTGACTAACTCTTGAGTTCAACATAGAAATTGTGGATAAGAATACTGATAGCTGAGAGTGAATAGTGAGTGATACCTTAAAAAAAGGGAAGGAATTATTTGGGCAAGAGAAATTTTTTTTT